>JAQQPU010014412.1:0-22763 GCA_029168905.1 Artemia sp. Kazakhstan ARC1039 | reverse complement strand
CATTCTATCAGATAGAAGCAAAAAGTATACCACTGGAATCTCTATATCATATATACAGAGATTATAAAACATAATTCAAGATAATTATAGCCCCCTACCTTTAACGATAAGGAATATCACTTTTGTATGACAAGCACTCGTGTCTTTTTTCCTTCTTATGCTTCTTTTTTTTTCGCCGCTAGTGCGGTGCTGGAACATCATGGAGAGCTTCTTAAGAGCTCATTAGAAAAATTATTCTTGTATCTATGTGTTTTGTATAAATTTGATTTGATAACGTCATCATAAAGTGCCACATGACTCTCAGAAATGGCACTTTTGGTGCCTTTTCTGAAATGGAAAGGCCGGGAGCATGAAAAGGATTCCATCATTAAGTTCAGGGTCAAAAACCCCATGTATGGAGTAATTTCTGCTTCTTTGAAGTTTTAATGTTGCTCCTTACTGTCATTTGAAAATATTTTTTAATAGCTCTAGAAAGTGGGGTTAAACGAGATATTTCGTATAGCTTATTGTTTGAGATAAGGTCAGACAATTGGATACCAAAAACATTCCGATGGTCACTTCTCTGGAAAACATCTAGCAAATCTTCCTCCGTCTTTCAGAACGTCCACGCTTCAGGGCCATTCTTGGCCACTGTCATCACTTTAGCTTCCAATATTATAATCTTGGTTTGCCGACTTGCCTTCCTATTCTTCAAAATTTTTTAACTGGGAAAAACTCCCCGAGCCTAGGTAATTCTACTTTTTAACATCTTCACTGCACCCACTGTCTTTACTAATAATTAATTTAACAAAACTTTTTCCACAAGATGAATTTTTCAAAAAAAAGTAAACAACTCCATTAAACCAAAAATAAACAAAAATAGAATCAAATAATCTACCCAGCATACAACTACCATAAATCAGTATCAATAAATAAATGAAACCCAAAACGAACAGAAATTAAAATAAATAACAGAGTCAAACTCAAAACGAGCAGAAATTAATATGAGTAGGGTTCAAAACTCCTATGCTTTTTAAAGCCAGTATATAATTTGCACTTTACTGAAAAAAACTCAAATGCATGTGCGTTGTCAGTTTAATATACATATGCTGATAATTATTCCTTAAAGTCTTAATTAATTTTTGATTTCTTAAAGTTGTAAAAGTGAAAACATTTAAAAGAATTTTTTTTTAGTAAAGTACAAATTATATTCTGGCTTATAAAAAGCATAGGGGTTTTGAACCCTTATCTTAGGAACAGTTTCATAAGTGAAATTAAAACTTGCAACGTTTGTTGTGGGGGATGTTGAACTAACCAGAAGACAATATTTGCATCATAATACTAATGCTTCTACTCCTACAACTACTGCTACTATTGCTGTTACTGCTACTACTACTACTGCTACTAAAGCTAAGACTACTACTATTAACTGTACTCCTACTGCTACTACTATATTTACTGGTGCTACTACTACAACTAATAAACCTAAGGGTATTAAGGCGAAAATTTTGGGCAATATTGTAACTGTATTGAAATAAATCGAAACACTATGCTCATGTCGGTTGTCAAGAGCACGTATCAGCAGTGCTTCAGGACCGGTTGATGGTATTAAGTTAAAGATTTCATCTTGTGTTGAAGGGGATGTTGAAAAAAGGTGCTATTTGCATACTGCTACTACAACTATTGTTACGCATAATTACTGAACCTTTCAACAATGCTGAAAAAACTGACGTCTCTAAACTGTTTTTGGATTTTTTTATGGGAAATGATGGGTGTGTGTGTGGGGGGGGGCAAGGTTCTCTCAATTCACTTTGACTCTTAAAAAGGGCACTATAAATTCTAATTTAAAATCAAATGAGACCCATCTGAATTTAATACGACCACCAATTCCATAAAAACCTTATATGCCCCGAGGACATAGCTTAAAGCCCTTGCCCTAGGGCTCTGGGGGTTTGTGCTGGAAGCATTGTTAAATGTTCTTTGGAAGCATTGTTAAACCCTGGAAGCATTGTTAAATGTTCTTTGGACTATTTTAACCAAAATTTCCATGGCACAATTTCAATCAAGCGCATTTGGTGAAGAGGGGTAGCTAGGTGGGGCGGATGCTACTTGACCTCCATCACTATTAACTCTTAAAGAGGAACTAGAACTTCCAATGTCAACCAAATGAGCCACCTCTTAAGCTTATACAACCATCCCTTCCATAAGAACCTTAAATGCCCCAGGGGCATAGCTTACAACCCTCGCCCTCAGGCTCTGGTGGTTTGTATCAACCCCAAAAGCCTTTTTATATGATATTTGAACTATTTTGAATAAGAGTACGTCTCAAAATACCTATTGGATACATCCCAGGAAAACGACCTGTTTGTGCGTGTGTGGGGGAGGGGGGATAGTTGCGCTATGATAATTTTGACTATTAAAAAGGCCACTTGAACTTATGACTACCAATTCAATGAGTCTCCTCCAAAGCATATACGACCATCATTTTTATAGTAACCTTATATGCCCCAAGGACATAACTTACAACCCTTTCCCCGAGAGCTGTAGGGAGGGGGGGGGTTGTCTTCCTCACAGACATAATTCCCGAAACTTTCAACTACGATAAATAGAATTAATACCTCCAAATTTTGATTGGAGGTGTTAAGGCAAATGCTGAGCATGGAGGGGGGGGGCTGTTTTCTCTCAAATCACTTTGACTCTTAAAAAGGGCATTATAACTTCAAATCAAATATGCCCCATCTGATGTTTATTCGACCGCCCATTCAATAAAAGCCTTATATGCCACCATAAAATAACTTACAACCCTATCCCCAGGGCGCTGGGGTTTGTGTCATCCCTAGAGAAATTATTATATGTTCTTTGTACTATTTTGAAAAAAAATCGCTATCATAATTTCAACCAGATGCGTTTGGTGAAAGGAGGGGCTGTAGAAGAGAGGAGGGGCTAAATGCCGTCTTTTGACGCTGAAAAATGAACTAGAACTTCCAATTTTCAACCAAATGAACCAGTTCTAAAGTTAGACAGCCATCCCTTTCATAAAAAAACCTTCAATACCCCATGGACATAACTTACAACCCTTGCCTCTAATCATTTCTGGGGCTTGTTTCAACCCTAAAAGCCTTATGATAAATAGACTATTTTTAATAAAATCTCAAAATTTCTATTAGATGTATTTCAGGACCATACGAAGTGTGTGTGTGCGGGGGGGGGGGCGATCCCTTTGATTCTTAGAAAAAGCACTAGAGCGTCTGATAACCAATCTAATGAGCCCCCTCCGAAGTTTATATGACCACACTTTCTATAAAAACCTGTGCTCCCAGGACATAACTCACAACCTTAGCCCTGAGGGCTATGGGGGGGGGATTCATACTAAGACATAATTTCCTGACCCTTCAACTACGTTCAACAAAATGGCTATATCAAAATGTGGATCGGAAGTGTTTGGGGAAATGATGGACGTGGGGTGGGGGGATTCACCCTCCGATCACTTTTGACTGTTAATAAGGGCACTAATTCTCTCAATTCCCAATTGAATTAGCGCTTTTTGAAGTTTCTACGATAACACTTTTTATAAAAAACCTTATATGCCCCCAGGGCATAACTTACAACCTTTGCCCTAGGGGCTGTGGGGGGTATGGCATGCTCAAAGACATGATATCTCGACCTTTCAACTACTTTGAACAAAATGGCTATCTCAAAATTTTGATTGGATGTGTTCGGGGAAATGGTAAGCGTCAAAGGGGGGTTAGTTTTCCTCCAATACATTTCGAGGCAGCTTCACTTACCTTGGTAGTATTATTAGTAAAGATGGTGGAAGCAGTGAAGATGTTAAATATAGAATAGCCAAGGCTCAGGGTGTATTTTCAAAGTTAAAAAAAGTCTGGAAGAATAGGAAGATAAGTCTGCAAACCAAGATTAGAAAATTAGAAGCTACAGTGATGACAGTGGTCAAATATGGCTCCGAAGCATGGACGCTTCGAAAAGCGGATGAAGATTTGCTAGATGTTTTCCAGAGAAATTGCTTAATGATTGTTCTCGGTACCCGGCTGACTGACCGTATTTCAAACAATAGGCTATACGAAAAATGTGGTTCAATACCGCTCTCTAGGGCTATAACGAAAGAAAGGTTGAGGTGGCTAGGGCACGTTGTGCGGATGAAGGATGACAGATTGCCGAAGATTGTTCTTTTAGGCCAATCATCTAGGGCTAAACGGAAAGCAGGTCGTCCCTGTCTGGGGTGAGAGGACGTCATAAAGAAAGATTTAAAGGAAATGGGAACTTCGTGGGCGGGTGTAAAAAGGGAGGCTTTGAATAGATTGGGGTGGAGGAGGAGTGTGCGTAGCTGTCTTGGCCTCAGGCGGCTTGGTGCTGCGGTGATTTGTTAGTAGTAGTATTAGTAGTAGTAATACATTTCGACTATTAAAAAGGGCACTAACCCTTTCAATTTCAAATCAAGAGCCCCTTTTGAAGTTTCTACGACAACGCTTTCTATAAAAACCTTATATGTCCCCAGGGCATAACTTACAACCAGTTGCCCTGAGGGCTTTGGGGGGGGGGTCATCCTCAAAGGCATGATTTCTGGGCCTTTCAACTACGTTGAACAAAATGGCTATCTCAAAATTTTGATTGGATGTGTTTTGGGAAATGGTGGGCGTGAGAGTGGGGTTAGTTGCTCTCCAATCCCTTTTGACTATTAAAAAGGGCACTAGCCCTTTCAATGTCCAATTGAATGAGCCTTTTTTTAAGATTCTACGACGTTTCTTTCTATAAAAACGTTATATGCCCCCAGGGTATAACCTACAATCCTTGCCCTGAAGGCTGTGGGAGGGGGGGGGGGTGTCATTCTTAAAGACCTAATTTCCAGAACTTTCAGCTACGTTGAACAAAATATATATGTCAAAATTTCGATTGGGTGTGTTTGGGGGAAAGGTGGTCTGAGAGGGGGGTCACTTGCCCTCCAATCACTTTCGACTATTAAAAAGAGCACTAATCCTTTCAATTATGAATCGAATGGGCTCGGTTTTAAGTTTCTATGACAATGCTTTCTATGAACACCTTATATGAACCCAGGGCATAACTTACAACCCTTGCCTTGAGGGTTGTGAGGAGGCTGTCATCATCAAAGACCTAATTTCCGGAACTTTCAACTACCTTGAACAAAATAGCTATCTCAAAATTTTGATTGGATTGGTTTGGGGAAATGGTAGGCGTGAGAAGGGGGTTAGTTTCCCTCTAATTACTTTCGACTATTAAAAAGGGCACTAGCCCTTTCAATTTTCAATCGAATGAGCCCTTTTTGAAGTTCCCAGGGCATAACTTACAACCCTTGCCCTGACGGCTGTGGAGAGAATGTCATCCTCAAAGGCATAATTTCCGGACCTTTTAACCACGGTGAACAAAATGGCTAACTCAAAATTTTGATTGGATGTTTTTGGGGAAAGGGTGGGCATGAGAAGGAGGTTAGTTGCCCCCCCCCCAACAACGCTCAACTATTTAAAAAGGCACTAGCACTTTCAATTTCCAATTGAATGAGCCCTTTTTGAAGTTTCTACGATAACGCTTTCTATAAAAACCTTATATGCCCCCAGGCATAACTTACAACCCTTGCCCTGAGGGCTGTGGGGGGTTTGTCATCCTCAAAGACTTAATTTCCTGAACTTTCAACTACGTTGAACAAATTGGCTATCTCAAAATTCTGAGATAGGAACTCCTTCAATACGAAGTGCCCTGGTCTAAAGAAAAACCAAAAATAATGCATTGTGCCAGTTCTTTACTTAGGCAGCGCTATTGCGCTACCTCCGATACTATCTAGGTAAGTAAAGCTGTCCGCTTGATTGATCTTCTTGCTACCCTACCTCTTCAGCTACACTTATTCCTATTCTTAGTGACTCAGTCTTCGTAAAATTAGTTTTCAAATCTACTCTTGCACCCTGAACTCGTAAAACTTCTCAAAATTCATTCATTCTGCTAACATTTTCTGCATAATCTAAGTCTAAGAGGCTTTTAATTCGCCAAATTATTCCGTATGTTGTCATTGCCTTTGCTGTGCTCCTTAGGACAAAGTTCATAAAACTGATCCCTATAGATGGGGATAGAACACAACCCTGCTTAACTCCTGATTTAACACGTAATCAGCTACTAACCTCATTTTCTACCTTAGCCGCAGCAATGTTATTCTCGTACATAACAATAAGAATTCAGGACACTGTAGAATTCAAGCCAAAGTAAAAAGAGTGCTGTGATTTATCGTTTTACTTGCAGCTTCTTCTCTAGCAACAGTATTTATCTGAAGCAGTGTCGTAGAAAGCATTGCTTTTGTTGTTGTTAGAACAAAAGTTTATATTTCAGAGGCCGAGCAAGTACGAAAAGTAAACGTCGGAGAACCTGGTGCTACTAGGGCTGGTCATATTGAACAATCATCTCAAGTAACTGGGCTCGTAGGCAATGAATTCAAAGGAATTGACGTCAAAAGCCCGAGTCGTGCCGCTGAAGCCCTTGAAAAAGCTGGACGTCTGGATTGATTGAAATGTTTTATATCCGTTTATAATAATTTATTGTTTCTGAATAAATGCTTGCATCGAGGTCCGATATTTAACAGTTCCTTTATTTTCACAACTAACGACCGTCAATTTTTAAAATATATAGTTGAGCCAAAGAAAACGGGGACGTGGGCGACAGTGTAATAATTTAATATATAACAGACATATCTACTCTCTTTAAACAAGGAACTGTGTATTTATATATAAATATATTTATATATAAATATAATTAATAACTTATCCTTAATTTGCTATTTAAATCGTTTAATTATTACCGGTGTTGATTATTTTAATTTATATTATTTAATTAGTTTATATTTTTTATTTTATTAATTAATTAATAATTTAAAATAGTTACATACCTTAATTAATACTAGCGTAAACTTTAACTTCAAATGACCAAATTATAAGACAAAGCCAAAGCTTAAACTACATTTTAATATCCAGACCACTTAACAACTTAAGTGGCAGCAGTGTAGAAAAGGGACTTTAATCTACTTATTTAAATATTCTACTTTAAGGACTTACTCTTGAAAAGCTATCTTACAGTGTTCCCAGCTATGCATGGCTGCTACTACGTGTTTCAAAAGTTCGTGAAAATATGTCTCACCCTGTATTTTTCAAGCCTAAGATTGACAAAGGTGTGTTTTTTTCCAATTTTTTCCAAAGGTGTGTTTTTTTTCCAATTTATGTCCGATTTTTTTTTTCTATCGAAAGCTCATGCTTCATGACGGTTCACTTTCTGGTTTGAACCATTTTATTACCAATGTACAATCAGGAATTTTTTTTATTTTAAACACGATTTTACCAGCTCAGAATTCTTCGAATTTTTAAAAACAGGTTTTCCAACGGATTTTCAGCTAAGAATTCCACAGAAACTGAATCAAACCAGATGTTTTCCAAATAAAAATAATTTTTTCATCCGGCCGTGTGAATTCTAACAATCTTTGCAAAACCCAAATTCTGTCAGAATAGACCTTAACTAAGCTATAGGGTGTCAAAACCTCATTAAACTTTCAGAAAATTCTTGGCTGTTAAGAAAATAAAAGTATCGAAAGAAATAAAGTTTGTTCCATATGGAGCCTTTTTTCTTTCTTCAATTTAATAAATAAATATTTATCTATCTAATGCTTCATCATAAAACAATGTGGCTAAAATTGAATATTTTGATAAAGCTTTAGATCCCATAAAATGGAAGCAAGTTCATTCGTCTTTAATAATAGAAAGATATAAGCTATAGACTAATCTCTACTTTCTGCCGCTAGTATCGTGTTACCTAGAAAAGCGATCAAACCATCTTCATCTGTTTTTTTCAGTATTCTTGGCTATGATGTAGATTTTTTTTCGATGTATAGAGAAATAAAACCCATAGTTTCAAATAAATATTGTTCTCATTAAGGTGAAAATTATGTTCTGGTGTTTAGAAGGCTTGGGAAGGGGGTACAGCCCTACTCCTCTTAGTTTCTTCTCATTTTGAGTTGAATTCAGTTATTTATTGCAATTAAATATGAAAAAAATTCCGAGAAAGAAGTTTTTCAAAGAAAACTAAAGAGCCATATTGAACTTGAGGCCAGCATTTCTATAATAATTCAATCTCAAAACTACCAGAAATTACCAATAAAAATAAATGAAACCCAAAACGAACAGAAATTAAATAAACAATCACAGCAAACAAACCAAGTTTTGTTTATTTGTGAAACCCCAATTTTGAGTTTCGTTTATTGAGCCGCGTCGCTCCTAACTTACAGTTGGAACTGTTGGATTTCTGGTCGTTTTAATTTTTGATTATTATAGGAATTTTTTGTACTGGTCTTAATAGCTTTTTACTTTCATTGAAAAACTTCTTTTACAGGAAGTTTTAATTAACTTCTGTTTGTTTTTTATTTCCAGAGTTTCAAGTTTTCCAACATTCCCCATTTCAACATCAATTTCTTTTTTCAACATCAAAGTGTCAAAACACCAAAGTGTGAACATCAAATTTTCATAGTTCAGCCTCTCCTTCAACTCTCCTTGACAGTGGTCACAAACAGATGGAGCAGCAGTTGCTTGCAGTCGCAGTCACAGTTACAAGCTGTCGCAGTTGAAAGTAGTCACAGTTGTAGCTCAATATTTCCCAAATTTTTGCCTCATCACCCTTAGCCTTTTTGGACACTTCCAGGATAAAATTCCCCCCCCTTTCCTAATAATAAATCCTGCATGTAAGGAAGTGGACACATTACATAATTTATATTTTTTACCCCGGGGTCTGTGGGGGCATGGAATCATCCCCACTTAGCTACCAGAAGTTGTGACTATTTCGAATAAAAGTAGCTTGTAAAATGTCTCTCATTGTTAAAAAGAAAATCTAAAAGGGGAAAAGGGAGGAGAGACGGCTAGCCATCGTTCCTTTTTCAACATGCCTTCAACTTAGTCAGCAAAGTTTCAACTTAATGCCCTTGGCCGTTCTTTATATCTTGCTGTTATCTTCTTTTGGAAAACCTCCCACACATAGCATGCTTTGATTTCGTTTGACATCCCATCCCCCTGAATATTTTCTAAAAGTTATATCTTAATATTCTTTGCCTTTTTGGAGACTAGGGATCAAACATGCTTTCTTTCCAAAATAGCCAACTTTGTATTTAAAAATGGGCAACTTATATAACTTACAAAACTTGCCCCCAAGGGGTAGGGGGTCAAGTCATCTCCGGAGGTATAGTTATTAACTGTTTTGAACAAGATGGATATTCCAAAATTTTTATCAGATATCTTTGGAGAGAGGGTAGCTGAAAAGGAAATGATAGGGGGACTGGTTGCCCTTCGACCGTTTTTTAAACCTCCCTCACCATATGCTGGAATTTTATATTTAATATCCTCAGTTATTCTTGTAATATTGTTGATACACCTTTTTGATAAACAGGATGCACACACTATCTTTAAATTTAGTTTAACATGCCCCTCAACATTTCTCGAAGTTTCACCTTAATACCCTTAGCTTTTTCGAAAACACCTAAAATAAACAATACCTTCTTTTTTCTAATGATAGACCCTGCAGGTAAAGAAGGGCAAACTGCATAATTTATATTCCTTAACCTTTGGGCTTTGAGGAGGGGGAGGGCACTGCATACCTGGAGGTTTAGTTACTGGACCCTTTGACTATTTTGAACAAAATCACTTTAAAAATTTTGAACAGTGATGAGGGGAAGGAGCACGTAAGAAGGCTGGTTCAGGGGGTTAAGAAAGCATGTAAGGGGGGATGGTTAGCCTCTGAATGCTCTTTAACATCCTCCTAAATAATTCCTGAAATTTTTAGCTTAATACCCTTAGCCCTTCCTCAGATAGGGATGATACGTCGTTTTGACAATCAGCTTGCACACACGTGTTTTATATTGTTCGGAATCCTTCTCCAAAGCTTTGTGTCATTCCCATAGGCACAGTTGTTTGAGCTTCTGACTATTTTTTATCAAATTGCAACTTAAAAGGCATGAGAGGGGTCTGCCAGCCCTCCAACCACTTTTTAACATCCCCCTCAATATGTCCAAAAAGTTTCAACTCAGTATCGTCAGTCGTTTTTAAAATATTGCGGATCCTCCTTTTTGATAAACTGAATGCACATAGTGCATTTTGTTTTAGCGTAATATACCCCACAAGAATCTCCAAGGTTTCACCTTGATGCCTTTGGCCTCTTCCGATACATCCAGAATAAAATATTTCTCCTTTTCCTAATGATAAATCCTGATGTTAACAATGGCCAACTTGCATAAATTACATGTGGGGGAATTTTCAACCCCAGGATTATAGTTAATTGACTTTTGGACTACTTTCAACAAAATTGTTATCTCAAAATTTTGATCCGATGCCTTTGTGGAAAAAGTTCATTAGGGGGAGGGGAGGAGCTGTGTAACCTGCAATTTCTTTTGGCTTTTTAAAATGCAATAAAACAATAAATTTACAATCGGATGGGTCCTCTCTAAAGTTTATACGACCACCCCTTCCATAAAAACCTTATATGTTAACACTGGACAGCTAGCATAACTTATAGCCCTAGCCCCGAGGGATGGGGGGCTTATCAAACATGGAACCATAGTTATTTAACCTTCAGAAGATTTAGAAAAAAAAAATGACTATCTTAAAATTATGATCGAAGTTTTTGGTGAAAAAGGGTGTTGGGGGCTGGTTATCCTCCGATTGCTTTTGGCTATAAAAAAGAGCACTGGAGCTTACGATGTACAACTGGATGAGCCCCCTCCGAAGTTTATACGAAAGCCCTTCCATATTAAGTGTTTCTGGGAAAAAAGAGTAAAACATGGAAGTCTTATGGCTCTTT
Source organism: Artemia sp. Kazakhstan ARC1039 (assembly GCA_029168905.1). NCBI lineage: Eukaryota > Metazoa > Arthropoda > Branchiopoda > Anostraca > Artemiidae > Artemia > Artemia sp. Kazakhstan ARC1039. The sequence goes on along the minus strand of JAQQPU010014412.1, from coordinate 11,942 downwards.
ACTATAGGTAGCGCTATAGCGCTGCCTCTGATTTCAGTAAATTTTGGGGTTCCATCATCTATTGGTGGCGATTTGTGGTAGTTTCACGGTCAAACAATTATTTGAATTTATTTTTACTCGTCTTTGGTTTAATTTAGCTCTTTACTTTTCTCTGGGAAACTTTCTTTGTGGGAAAAGCTTTTCAAAATGAATCGATAGTGAGAACAATATACCGTTTTTGAATCTTTAAGACTATTACAATAATATGCATAAATATTACAAGAAACAAAAGCGAAAATTCAGGCTGTGGTCTTTTACATCACTGTTAATTCATTCGAAAATAACAGTTTCTTCTAAGCAACAGAAAAACGGGCTGTTAATAATCCCATTAGGACATACAATTCAATTCTTCTGGTAGAAATCCAATACTTGTGACAGACGATCCACCACAAGATTGAACAGGGCTGCTAAATTCTCATTAGTTCCTTTTCTTGTCTTACATCCAGTCTAACAATCTCTTGAAACTCAATTATCTCTGCGTGCTATTGCTTAGTTCAAAGAGATATGAGAATCTTCGATTTTCTGCTAAGATTTATCAATATTATTTAGCTTTGAAAACTAGAGAAAGGTATTATTAAAGGAAATGAAACTCCTTTCTGAATTAAGAAAAGAAATACATTTCTAATCTCATCAGCTTTTAGTTAGTTCTTTTAATGTATTTTTATTTCGTAAATAAGTTTCAAAAGAAAATGGACTGTCAAAAGAATTGGTTAGGTAACTTGTCCGACTGGTCTACATGAAGTTCGTAAGGACTGGTTTACATAAAGTCCGTAAGGACTGGTTTGTAAGAAGTTAGTAAAATTCCACCTGATTGATGTACATTTTTATGCTAACAGCATGGCGATTTAAAACCGTTATAGTGGTTCTATTGCAACAAAACCCCCATTGTTTATATTTTTCATCAACACTTAAGGAAGGGGGGGAATGGTGGATGGTGTGACAACCCTCCTATTAAGGGCTAATTTTGGTGTAGTACCCATTACTTCTCTATAATCGCATCTTCAAAAACCTTCAATTTATTTTAAAAATTAGGACTTTTGTTTAATTATTTAAAAACATCCACCCCATAAATAAATAAAAAGATTAAAAATAATACCTAAAAATAGCTAGAATAAAGATATTAATAATTTAAGTTTAACGATAACATATTTTATTATGAACGTATCAATGAAACCAAACACAAACTGATTAAAATAAAAAACAAAGTTCACCTTGAAAAATAAATCAATTACTATACACAAGAGTTGGGCTAGCGCCCTGGAATTTCTTAAGTGCTCAAGAGTCATTCACCCCATATAGGGCCTACACCCGCGTCCTACGCCTAATTAATTGTTCACATTAGGGTACCCTGGCCTTGGGACTTACCTATATCTGGTCTCCCAAGATTTTTTCCGGTGCCCTCATTCCTTGTTTTTTTCTTTTTTTACTTTTTTTAGAATAAATTCGTCAATTTGGTTCATTACTGGCATCTTTGCCACATTGTCCCCCCCCCCCGAAGATTTTGCTCATTGGTGCCCTTGACACATTGGGCCTCCCCCAAGATTTTGCTGTAGATCCACCCCTGAATCACTATATTCCTCTGCAAGAATACAAAACATTTTACAGTTACCATTCAATCATTATATACCCTCATTCAGAGGCAAACGATTTTTTTTTATATTCAGACAACCTAAGATCACCCTTCGAAACTCCCTTCCCTTAACACAACCTAAAATCCCCAAGCTTTTAAAACCCCTGAGAATTTAATTAAGACAGGTGGAGAAAATCTTTTTGCCTTATTCAATAATGTAAATTACATCCAGCATTGGTTATTTGTAGTATCAAAACTTTAGCAAATCATTCGCTCCAGCAAAGTAAACAGACTGTTAAAACTTACCAACATTTGTTTTAAAGTTTTGTTTAGCTAATATCCTATCTTTTTGGATGTAATAGAATCGGCTAGAAAAACTGAAAACAAAAAGTATCGTTTGAAATAACAAACTTAAATTGAAAGTCATAAATGTGTTTATCACGAAAAAAAATTAATGAAACAGTTCGTGGTAATGATCTCTAAGTAAGGAGTGACACGGCTCTATAATAACCGAAGCTTTTAAAATACAGTTGATATAAAAAAATATTTCAATAGAATTAATTAAAAATAAATTTAAGTCATATTGCTCGGGAATTAAAAAATTTTCTAAGTTTAATCCATATTGGAGTGTTAATAATTCATTGCAAGTAATAGATTCTCTTGCTTTAGTTTTAGCCAAAACAGTCGAATCATTTGATTATATCTTGAATCCCTCAGCGACAGACGATTATCACTGATCATGTCCCTCGGCAAGTCACTGCTATCTTCGCCCCATCACAGACTGATCCTCCCACCCGATGCTCCTGTTAACCAAAGAACCAGATCCCAGTTGAAGCTACAACCCCCGGTTTGCAGGACCAACCGCTACAAAAACACGTTTGTCCCCTTTTTTGTAGAAGCATACAACAAGACTTAGTGTTATTTGTATTCACGTGTTAGTGTTCTTATAGTGTCATTTGTATTTTTTTTTCCATATTGTTGTAAAGACGACATAAATTAGCCATGGCTACGCTGTTCGTTCTTAATAAACCTATGTCTATGTCTATGTCTATGTCTATACAAATCTACCAGTTAATTTAGTATTTGTAAATTTAAAAAAGATTATTAAGAAGGCTTTTCTTTTGTCTAATTGAGCTTTTTTAAAAATTGATACGTATAATAAGAAGAATGCAATGGACTAATTACTGTAACAGTACAACTAGTTCAAGATGTTATAGCTTAGATATGATTTATGATCTACTAGAATTATTCTATTTAATACTTTTATAAAATTTAATTGTAATCTATATAATTAAACCATTGGAATTCCTATGGGGGTAATGCTAGTTCATTTATAGCGGACCGGTTTTAAGTTATTTAGAATACAAATTTATGATTGATAAAGAGCCCAAGTAATATAAAATATTTGCTTTCAAATAACAAAAGATATTTAGATGACTTTCAGGTGATAAAGTGTGCAGATTTTTTAGAGATTTCAAATAAGATGTACCCACCAGAGTTAAAGCTGGAATCCAGCAACGGGAATGACAATTATGACCATTTTCTAGATTTAGATATTAATGTGATACTTATATTAGCTTTTAAAATTAGTTATTCTAATGGAACGAGAACAAAAATGAAACCTTAAACAATCAAAAAGTATACCGTGGTGTAAATCAGACCATAAGTGAAGGAGAGAAAATATTACAACAAATATTAGGAATTATTGTAACAAAAAGAGGAAGAGGTAATAGAATGCCCATCATATGTTGAAGTTAACAACTTTTGGGTAGCCGCAAAGCTTTGGACCTAAAAAAACGAGGAAGGTCACGTTTTTAACAAGTCTTACAAATAACAATTCATTAGAGATAAATCGTTTTAATAGACAGTGAAAACAATGACAAAAATCAATCTGGATATTTCGGTCACACATACAGTGACACCGTCATCAGCAAATACCTGGTATTTTTTTGTCATCATTTTTCACTTTCTATTAAAAGGATTTATTCCTATTTGAACTGTTATTTTTAAGACCTGAGGAAAACGTGACTTTCATTGTTTTTTTTTCGTCTTTTTTTAATCCAATGGGACTCGCTATGTAATTCTAGAATTCTAGAATATTTAAAACAACTCGTTCTAAAAACAAACAAAACACTTTTGACTTTATCTTCACAAAATGAATTCTGTATTTTTGTTTGAATCTAGAGTTTCCAGTAAATTCATCTTCTGCACTATTAAGTTCTGGTAGGCAGCAGATAAAAAAAAAAACAATCCTTATTTTAAATTTAACTTGAGATCAAACTAACAGACAGATTTATCTCTTAATTTAATAAGAGAAATATATGTAATAATAAAATTGTGAATAATAAAATGAATAATAATAATAAAATAATAAAAATCATTCGTATCATCGTTACCATGGTGTGACCGATTCTATCAACGTAGGATTATGGCTGACAAAAAAATTATAATAAAAATAAATAAATGAAAAAAAAACAAAAAATAAAAAAAAGGAAATGCATTATTCAAAATATCAAATACTTTGTTGCTTGAAATAAGATCAGAAAAATATAGGATGATGTCGCTTAAAATCTACTGTTTCTTGAAATAAGATGTAAAATCAGGAATTGCATTATTAAAAAGTACCAAATATCTTATTCTAAATGTTTTTTTTTGCTTTAAATAAGATAGGGAAATATACAATGGTATTGTTTAAAATGCTTTGTTTCTTGAAATAAGATGAAAATAAGCAAATGCATTAATCAAAATACAAAACATTTCAACAAAATGTTTTGCTGCTTGAATTAAGATGAGAAAAACACGTGAGTGTTGTTCAAAATGTGATGTTTCTTGAAAAAAAGATGGAAATATGCAAATGCATCATTCAAAATACGAAATATTTTCTGCAAAATGTTTTACTGCTTGATCTAAGATGAGGAAAATATGTGATGGTATTGCTCAAAAGGTATTTTAGACTTAAATAAGATTAGAAATAAGCAAAGCTCTTAAGCGCTTTAATTCAAGGCTTGAAGTTGGTGTGCAGAATCTAGTTGACTCAAAAGATATTAGGTGAGATCAAAATTAAACATTGCTAAAAACATCCTGTTGGGGATCAGTTTATTGTTCACCGTCTATGTAAAAATGGAGAACTATAGTAAATGAATGTTTCCAATACAATTTGGGGTAGGCAAACGTAATTATCATGTTTGAAAGAAAATCAATTTGGTGCTTTAGATCTGGGCTTGAAGCTAGCATGCAGAATTTAGTTGACTCATAAGATATTACGTAAGATAAATTAAACATTTCTAAGAACCTCATGTTGGGGATAACTTTATTGTTCACCATCTACATAAAAATGGGATACCGTGGCAAATGATATCAATTTATTGTTTCGAGTACAGTTTTGGGAAGGTAGACATAATTGTCATATTTGAAGGAAAAGCAATCTAATTTACACAAAAGATATTACGTAAGATCAAATTAAACATTGCTAAAAAATACCCCGTTTGGAATCAGTTTACTGTTCACCGTCTATGTAAAAATCGAAAACTCTAGCAAATAATAGCAATTCTTTTCTTTCCAGTGCAATAGCGGGTAGGCACACCGTAATTGTCCCGTTTGAAAGAAAGGTAATTTAGTGCTATATATCAGGGAATGAAGCTGGTATAGAGAATCTAGATAACACAAAAGATATTAAGCATAGATCAAAATTAAAGCCCCCCCCCTGCCGGTGCCCATGACCTCGTTAAGCCAAAATGAGTAGAAATACATTCAAATAATTTTCCAAGCGTAAAACGACCATAAATAAATTAATTGAACCCAAAGCGAACAGAAATAACAATAAATAACCTATTCAAACTCAAAATAGCAACAATTAGCATGAGTAGGGCTTGACAACCCTCACACCTCCTCAAGACCATAAATAAATGAATTAAACCCAAAACGAACAGAAATAACAATAAATAACCTATTCAAACTCAAAATAGTAAAAATTAGCATGAGTAGGGCTGACAACCCCCACACCTCCTCAAGACCAGAAAGTAATTTGTACTTTACTGAAAACAAAATACATTTTAAATGTTTTCACTTTTTTTTACTTCAACTAATAAAGAAGTATTAACACTATAAGGAATAGATATCAGAATATGTATATCAAACTGACAATACACGATTTTTTAACCTATAGAGGCAATTGTTGTAAAAAAAACAACACTGTACTTTTCGAGCTTAGACTGCCATCTTGCTGTAAAAAAAATACTGCTTTTATCAACATCTTTCGATGGGGCTGAAAGATGGCAGTCGATTGATACCTTCGGGGAGCTGCTGTGTGACATGTGGCCTAAACAGTGAGTCACCAAACCAAGGGATAAGAAAAACGAATGAAAAGGTAGGCAATTTCTAAGCTAGAAACTGGAAACAGAACGAAAAGGTGGGAGATTCATATGCCTATAAAATATATACCGTTTAGAATTACTGTAGTTAAAATTCACGAAATGTGCAAGAATTTGGATCAGTAGCAAGATAAACTTCCTCCTGTTGTAAAAATACAACATCGGACAATCGTGGCTCAAAATTGCGAAACGAATAACTAATTTTTGTTTTCTTTTTAGATGGCGGAATCTTACGACAGACTAAGAAAACGAGCTCAAAATCGCCGAATTGACGCAGAAGAGGCGGCCAAGTATATTTTTGACATTCGAGAAGACATGTTGTCTGACTTGTCCGACAATGATCCAGACTTCCTGTCTCCAGAAGATCTTATCGATGATCCTGATGCAGACTTATTGCCTCTACTGGACAATCTCCTCTTCTTCTTGGAACAGGATGACGTGGAGGCTAACACTGAACCCAGTGACGATGACTTGGAGGAAACTCCACCCTCCAGTCAGCAACAGCAACCGGTAACAGCAAGTACTGGAAAATCAAAGAGGAAATCGAAAGTCCAAGAAAAATATAGGTGGCCGTCATAGAGCCAGATCTTGGAGTCGGAGGCAACATAGTTTTACGTCTGATGAGTACCTTGCCAGAGAAAATGAACTACAAGATTTACTTTGACAACTGGTTTTCGAGCTTGAAACTAATGAGTTTGCTCAAAATTAAAGGATTCCCTTGTATTGGTACGTTGAACAAAGCGCGACTGAAGGGCTGGCCGCTCCTCACAGATGGTGAAATGAAGAAACGAGAGAGAGGAACGTCAGATTACAGGACTGACATTCATTCGGGCGTTATTGTAGTGAAATGGTTAGATAACAACACGGTTTGCTTGGCTTCAACGTATGCAGGAATAACGCCACAGGATACGTGCAGACACTGGAACGTTAAGGATAAATCCAGGGTTGAAGTTTCAAGGCCAGCCATTATTTATGAGTACAATCGTCATATGGGTGGCGCAGATTTAGCAGACATGCTGGTGGAGATGTGCCGAACTCATCTTCGGACACGAAAATGGTATATGAGAATCTTCTGGTGGCTTATTGACACAGCAGTCTGCAATAGCTGGCTTCTTTTCAGGTCAGACGTCAAAGCGCTGACTTCAAGGACAGACGAACCGATGATCTTGAGAGCCTTCAGGTCTGAAGTTGCTGCAGGGTTGTATGCCTCGGCGCGTGTGATGCCCCAACGTAAACGTGCTAGACCATCCGCAGATGTTGAAGCAAGTCCCAGCCCCATTCGAAGTCGCAATCGAATCCGACCGGCAATATCTGCTCAAGCCGATGGACTTGATCACTGGCCAAAAAAGACTGAAAAGCAGAGCCGCTGCAAAGAGTGCAAATCGGGATATACCACTTTTGAATGCGAAAAATGTGACCTTCCACTGTGCCTTACTGCCAAAAACAATTGTTTTAAAGCCTTCCACACCAAGTGAAAATGTCCCTTTTTTATATACTCGAGAGGCTAATGTCGTATTTTTACAACATGGTCTAAAATTGACAATTTTGAATAAATCATGCAAAAAAAATTTTTTTCGTCAATAGTCTGACCTAGAGATTACATGGGAAGCGTTGGAGATTCTTCCTGGAATTCGTTCCTATAGTGGCCCGTCAAGGGTTAAAGTGCAAATTATTTTAAAGTGCAATACACGATAAAATGCAAATTATTTTCTGGTCTGGCGAAGACATGGGTGTTGTCAGCCATACTCCTTTTACTTTTTGCTCGTTTTGAGTTTGACTAGGCTATCTATTGTAATTTCTGTTAGTTTTTGGTTTCATTATTTGTTAAAGGTGTTTTGTGGTAGTTTTACATTCGGAAGATAAGAAAAACAAACTCGTAGAATTTGACAACGCTTTTGTCCGTAAAAACTTAAAAAATTTAGAATGTGTTGGTTCCCAAAGCCAACTAGCTTTTCAAAGGATAGCCAAACCTTCTTAAACTTTTTGGTGCCATTTGTTTTAGCTTAATTTTGATGATTGTTTGCCTAATTTTTTTTTTGCCAAAAATTGCAGAAGTTCATATAGAAGTCTTTTCAACACAAATGGATTTGTTTTTTTTTCTAGGTTTTTAAGACACTTCTGGTGTGTAAATTCCTCTTTTTGCCATTCCTTAGAACTTTTCAACGAAACTAAAAAAAAAACTCAAATAAGAGTTTCAAATTTAGAAACCTTATTTTCCACAGGGGGGAGAGTATTTTCCGCAGTGTCCGGTGTTTACCCCCCCCCCCCGTCGAAAATAAGGCTTTCTAAATTTGAGAATTTTATTTGAGTTTTAGTTTTTTAATTTCCGTAAGGGGAAGGAATTTTGGTACTTGTGTATTATGCGCCACTCACTCAAGTTTACGCTGTGTAAAATTCGAGAACACACCGGTTTTCCTGTTAGTTTCTTCCTTACTTTAGAAATAAATTTGCGCTAAAGATTTGCACATTAGGGGGGGGGGTAAGCATAGCGGGTCTGCATGCAAAATGTGTTTGGTACAATTATTCTGCACATTAGATAGATAGATAAATAAGTTTATTTTAAAGCCAAATATACGGCCATGAACGCAGTAAAATAAATAGGCTAGTTGGCTTTGGGAACCAACAGATTCTAAATTGTTTAAGTTTTTACGGACAAAAGCGTTGTCAAATTCTACGAGTTTGTTTTTCTTATCTTACAAGTGTAAAACTACCACAAATCACCATTAACAAATAAATGAAACCCAAAACTAACAGAAATTATAATAGATAGCCTAGTCAAACTCAAAACGAGCAAAAAGTAAAAGGAGTATGACTGACAAAAACCATGTCTTCTTCAGACCAGAAAATGATTTGCACTTTACTTAAAAAAAAATTAAAAAAATAACCGTGTATTGTCAGTTTGATGTACATATTCTGATATCTATTCCTTATAGTCTTAATACTTCTTTATTAGTTGAAGTAAAAAAAGTGAAAACATTTAAAATATGTTTTGTTTTCAGTAAAGAGCAAATTACTTTCTGGTCTTGAGGAGGTGTGGGGGTTGTCAGCCCTACTCATGCTAATTGTTACTATTTTAAGTTCGAATAGGTTATTTATTATTATTTCTGTTCGTTTTGGGTTCAATTGATTTATTTATGGTCTTGAGGATGTGTGAGGGTTGTCAGCCCTACTCATGCTATTTGTTGCTATTTTGAGTTTGAATAGGTTATTTATTGTTATTTCTGTTCGTTTTGGGTTCAATTAATTTATTTATGGTGATTTATGGTAGTTTTACGCTTGGAAAATTATTTGAATTTATTTCTACTCATTTTTGGCTTAATGAAGCCATAGGCACCGGCAAAGGGGGGGGGGGCAGGGGGCCATGACCCCACCTAGAAATTTGGGATTATATAGTAATTATAAAGAAACCAAAGGAAAAAAAGCAGAATAGGGGAAAACCATGGAAAAAATGTTTGTTACCCCATTGTTGGCTGCCTGCCAATAGATTTTGACCCATAATAAGGAAAAAATATAAGTTCTAATTTGTGACTGAGTGACCCTAAACAAGTTTTTCACAAAAAAATTTCTATATGATTTGGTTGGAGCAAAAAACAAAAACAAAAAACAAACAAATAAACACGCATCCGTGATCTTTCTTCTGGCAAAAAATACAAAATTCTACATTTTCGCAGATAGGGGCTTGAAACACCTACAGTAGGGTTTTCTGTTGCACTTAATCTTGTGGTTTGATTTTCATAAAAATTCTATCACTTTCTGTTTTTTTTTCGAAAATAAGGCAAATTTTTCTCAGACTCGTAACTTTTGATGGGTAAGACTAAACTTTATGAAACTTATATATTTGAAATCAGGATAAAGATCCGATTCTTTTGATGTATCTACTGGTATCAAAATTCCGTTTTTTAGAGTTTTGGTTACTATTGAGCCGGGTCGCTCCTTACTTACAGTTTACCACGAACTGTTTGATCGCTGATCAAAGTTTATGTTATTTATGCCTTTCATTTATGTTATTATACTATGTTCATGGCCGTATATTTGGCTTTAAAATACACTTATTTTTCTATCTATCTAATATACAGAATAATTGTACCAAACACGTTTTGCACTACCTTAAATTAGCTCCTTAAGACCCACTCAGGAACAAATATTCTTTCCTTCCCTAATTATGAATCTTATATGTAAACAATTGTCAAACTGAATAATTTGATATTAGTCCTTACTCGAAACTTGCATTCAAAGAACTAAAATAAACTTAAAGTAATGCCTTAAGATACCCTTGTTTCTAAAGAATTTTTTTGTTTTTCATTGGTTGACCCAGGTACCAACGGGCAGCATCCCTCCCATAATTATTTTCATAGTGTGCCACTGTATCCATCGATGCGTGTCATTGGATGAATTCACAACATAAATTTTGTGGCTCATCTCGGGTCCTTCTGTTTGCGAGTACCTTTGTTTCGTGTGAAGAATGCAACAAGTTTTGAAGATTTTAAAACATTTGATAACATTGTTTATTCCACACACAAAAAACTATGCCTGGCCCATGGCCTTGTATCTGGCAATAAACTGTTGTTCAACGCCCTAGAGGATTCGCACTATCCAAAATGCCTTCTATAATGCGAATATTCTTCATATAGATTCTTGTTTTTGGTAATCCTGCAGATCCAAAAGCTCTTTGGAAGGAGGAGCGAACAAACGTGAATATTTTTGGGTTGCCACTTACAACAAAATCAATATATACATGAACGCTGCATAGCAAGTCCAAAGGCCTGGCCTCAATATTGGCTACATAGTTTGTTTTCTTAAAACTGACATATTAATACTTCTGGCAAAAAAAAGGATCTAAAATGGTCGAAATTTAAGCTTGAGTCAGTATTATTCCTAGGGTAGTTGTATTGAAACTATATCTGAAACTTTCCAGGGAAAATAAGGGGGAGGGGCATTATCCCACAATAAATACAAATGTCTATCAGATGTAAATCCAAATGTCAATCAGATGTCCCAACGGGTAACAGAAGGATCAGATATGAAAAACAGCTTTAGGACAGGGGCTGATTTATCTCCAATCACTTTTGACAAACAAAAAGGACTGAAATTTTCAATTTCCGATTTATTGAACATCCTCCAGAGCTTCTAAAACCACAAGGGGGGAGATTTGGAATGAAGAAGGGGCAGCACCCCTACTATACAGAATAAATTCTGCTACTTTGGGGTATATTAGTACTCTTTATTCTCATAATAACAGCGTAAACCAGAAATATTCCCAGAAATCAAGAGGGATTAAATATCAATTCCAACCTCCCCACTACCCATCCTTACAGCTAATTATATATTTATCTTCAGGTGCAATAAGAGTTAGGATGTTTTGGCATCAAAATACACCATTTGAGGCATTTCCCTCATCTCAAAAAAGTAGAAAAGGGTATAGGTAGGGGTGGTTGTCCTCGGATCACTTTAGAATCTTCAAAATGGCACTAGACCTTTTTATTCCCACTTTAATGAGCCTCAATACAAAATTTATAAGACCACTCTTCCCATAAATACGTTATATCTTAACAATGGGCAACTTTTATTTTCAAATTTTCTATATGATTTGGTTGGAGCAAAAAAACAAAAACAAACAAATAAACGCGCATCTGTGATCTTTCTTCTGGCAAAAAATACAAAATTCTACATTTTCGCTTATAGGAGCTTGAAACACCTGCAGTAGGGTTTTCTGTTGCGCTTAATTTTGTGGTTTGATTTTCATTAAAATTCTATCACTTTCTGGGGGTGTTTCCCCATTTTTTCGAAAATAAGGTAAAATTTTTTTCAGGCTCGTAACTTTTGACGGGTAAGACTAAACTTGATTAAAGTTATATATTTGAAATCAGCATAAAGATCCAATTCTTTTGATGTATCTACTGGTATCAAAATTCCGTTTTTTAGAGTTTTGGTTACTATTGAGCCGGGTTGCTCCTTACTTACAG
>JAQQPU010014411.1:8526-22763 GCA_029168905.1 Artemia sp. Kazakhstan ARC1039 | reverse complement strand
GCAAATATATAGCCCAAATTTGTTTCTAAAGTATTGTTATGTTTTTATCATACTTAGGTATATTTCATTAGGATTGAGCGTCAGAGAAACATTAGAAGAATATTAGGTAGGGACTATATCGTATAAGAACTTATACAAGTACTTAAGTATTATATTATCATCATGTTTTGGCATATTTCATTATTATTAATCTTACTTCATTTCTTGAGTGTGCTTGGTATAATACATAAGTACCAAAAAGTCACTGGCTGTTTTGGTTGGCATAACAAAGAAGTCTTTGGCTTTGGTGAGTTGTAGCCCCTCCAAAGAGCAGGAATATAACTTGTAAATTTTTTATCAAGAAGTTTTTTTTTTTTAATCAAGACTGGTCTCCCTCCCCCGAAGGATCACATTCATGTGAAAAGGGAAAGTTTGTAATATTTGGGAGAAAATATTTTTTAGACATCTCGTGTCCAAATGTACTAAAAAAAACTGATTTTCCCATCACCCGAAAAGAAAACCGGAAGTGGTAAGGCTAAAAATGAACGTATAGGGTGGTAATGATTTAGAAAGTCGTCCTTGAATAATTATAAGATATGTTATGACCACAGTATAAAGATATAGCAGTAAGTTTACCGCAGATAATTTCTGGCTCTTCATTCTCGGTGCGAACAAACAGCTCCTCCCACTTATTCTTGCATTAGTGCGTACAAACAACTCCTCTCATTTGATCTGCCATCAGCGGTCCAATTGCCCTGGAACAGGTATTTTGTCAGGAACTTTCTCAAAATGCCTTTGAAACCAACTTGAGACTTCGAAACCTACTTTTAATTCCCGAAAACATCTAATAATAACATTTCACTACTAATTACCGATTTTCATATGTGTATTGGAGTAAATTAATTTAAAATTAGTTTCTTCAAAATTTAGTGTTCCAACGTTGAATCCAAGTTTCGCGTTCAAGAGAAATCTGACTTGTCTACCCGTGAAAAGATCTAATGTCGCTTATGTTTCTACGTTCTCTGGATCACTCGCACCTCGGTCCGGGTTTTTATAATGGGTGAGATAGGGAAAGATCATACTGCCTATAATTTATGTACTGTGGTTATGACTATTCCACGGTTCCTTTTTTCTCTGTTAATATTTTAGTTTCTTTTGATAACCGAAAAACAAAACTTGCTTTTTAGTTCGTTTAAAGATACGCAAAAATATTTTTTGACGCTATGGGAATTCGATATCGAAAAGAATCTGCATATCTCGTCCATTATAAACCTTTTTAATTTGTTTGGCCCAACTATCTAGAATTGATTGGTTGGTCTTGTCGTAATTTGTAGAGCTTGGATAAGCGATTCGAATAAACGGCAGAAAACTAGATAAGCTTGGATAAGGGATCCGAATAAACAGCATAAAACTAGATAAGCTTCGATAAGGGGTCCGAATAAACGGCATAAAACTAGATAAGCTTGGATAAGCGATCCGAATAAACGGCAGAAAACTAGATAAGCTTGGATAAGCGATCCGAATAAACGGCAGAAACTGCCTACTTTCCATGACATCTTAGAAAAACCTTATAACTTCTGTTGTTTTGTGCCAGAGATACAGATATTCAGTGTTAGTGAAACTTGTATCATTAGAAATGTGATATTAACTGTTTGACTGGGAGACGTCGCTGAGACAGTCAGCCGACGTTGAGGTGAGGTGAAATGCCTCTTTACCTCAACGTATATTGTAAAAAAAAATCATAGGCCTACATTGTAAACACAAAGGCAGGATTCTGTTATGAAGAAATAAATTGGAAACAAAAGCGAAAATGTGGAATGTATTAAGATATATCACACCGAAAGGTTTTTTCTCCAGTCTGAATTCTTCCATTACCAGATGAACTGGAACTTGAAATAAAACATATGTTACATATCCCACATTTGGAAATTTTCTCTACAGTTGTTCGGTTAAGACTTAAATCGGAACTGAAAGTCAGACGTTTCTTGCACATATGACATTCGAAACTTCTTTCTTCAGTTTGAGTTTTTTGATGATTAGGTAAAGTGGAATTTATAGTCAAATATTTCTTACACACATCACATTCGAAAGAAGAGGATAGAGTTAAAGGTACATGTCTGGGTATAAAACTCGGAGCAGACATGGAAACCAGGGCTAGAGGGAAAGTTATGTAAATTTTACATCTCTGATAGGCAGTGTGATGCCCCTTATTTCCACTTTATTACATCTGTTTCACGAAGAGCGAGTATATTTCCCAGAACAGTTGGAGATCGTCCCCACATCCAGAAGTCATGTATACTATGTGGCGCGTGCCAAACATGGTTGAAATTGTGCCAAGCGGGGTAGAAACTACCCCATGCGTGGTGGAGCTGTGTAGCACACGTGGCGTTCTGAGATGTATACCAGGCGATGGAAAGTGGGTGCTACCTTGGAAAACTTAATATGTAATTCTATGCTTGTGAAAATAGAGATTTGCCTGGGAAAAATTACAACGAAACTGATAATTCACTATTGTTTGCGGTATTTCTCGAATCTTGAAATGACTGGACAGTTTAGGTGTTCTAATGGCATTCTGTTTTCTTGTCATGACGAATACCACATTATTTTTTCCAGGGCTGTGGAGTCGGTTATAAGTCATAACCAATTCTAACTCCAGACATTTTCATTGTGCCGACTCCGAATCAGTTCAGCAAAAATTTATTAAAATTCTGACTCACGATTCCGACTCCACAGCCCTGTTTTAAAAAGCTTCATTTAACTAGATTCAATAAGTTATAATCGACTTTAACTCCGAATCCAGACATTTTCAGTATCTCGACTCCGACTTCGTTCTGCAAAAATATGCATAAACTCTGACTCATGATTCCGACTCTACAGCCCTATTTAAAAAGGCTTCATTTAACTAGATTTTTATAAGTTATAATCGACTTCAACTCAGACTCCAGACATTTTCAATGTATCGACTCAGACTCCATTCAGCAAAAAATTATTAAACCTCTGACTCCACGACTCCGACTTTCCATTTCTGATAAAAAAGAAATTAAATATCAAGCATTCGTAAATTCCTACTTATATATATGGATTCTCTTATTTTTAGTTGCTTGGGTTTCAGCTGGAACATTTAGAAGGCCAAGAAATTCGTGCGAAACGCAACAAAGAAAATGTAATATTTAATTACATACGAGCTATAACATTAGGCTGCCTTTTCCACTGTAGATCTCTTCGGAATAGAATTCTGAATTCCGGCTGTGTCCGTGCTTGTTGGAATCCCCAATCCCCTCAAAGAAGGAATTATTCTGAATCAATGAAGGACCATCAATGGTTTTGAACATTATAATGCCAAATTTGCCTCCAAAATGTTCTGCAAAACTGAAAATCAAACTCGGATCAAAGTAACTTTCCAGTTATTATTATTCTTTCCACACATTTGAGTATGTGTTTCAGCAACCTGTTAGTAAAAAAAAAAAAAGAAGAAAAAAGCTGAACTGGAACACCCTAAAAATGTCATCCAATTGGATAATATTTATATTTCAATTTAATTTGGATTAACAGGTATACTTATGAGCATTTTTCCATTTTCTAGAAAACTTTGCCGAGGTTCTTAAACAGACCGATATTCACCAACGGATACCATTTGACTTAGACAACGAATTTATCAAGGTTTATTTTGGAAAGGACAGGAAAAGGAAAATTAACTATTCAGAATTCAGCCATTTTCTACATGTAAGTTTACCTACCAAGGATTTTGGAAAAATCCGTGGTATTAAAAATGCCACTTAAGTGGTAATACCACTTAAATGGTATAAAAAATGCCACTTTTTAAGTGGACAATGCCACTTAAAAAGTGGTATTGTCCGAGGGGTCGCTCTCTCTCTCTCTCAGAAATAATGTACATCAGGTGACGCGTGCCATATGTAGCGGGACTTTGCCGAGCGTGGCGGAACCGTGCTGCAGGCGTTGCGTTCTGAGATGCTCATCAGGTGGCGGAAAGTCAGCGGCCACTCGACATTGTCGCTCCTCTGCCAGAAACTAGTGCTATTGGTGTAAAAAAAAAACATTTATTTATAACTCATTTTTATAAAGAGAGGAAAGAGTTAAAGGTAATATTTTAGGAATGTTGAAATCTGAAGCGTATATTTGTAAATTTAGAAATTGATTAAAGAATAGGTGGAAGTTAAGTGGTATATGACCTTATCTTTATAGAATGTTATTATATAGCTATAATAATAGCATTACAGATCTCGATTAAGTGATGCAAAATCATAAAACTATTTAACTTTGGTTAAGGGCTAGCTCCATTTGGACTAGAAAAGTTCTCACAGCCTGTTACTTAGTGGAAATCTCCGAGAAAAAGTTGGAAGTTAGCTGAATTCCGTGGCGTTTTGCAAAAAGGGTCAGCTTTGAAAAGTTAACTAGGAATCAGTCTATAAGTTTCAAGTTTCTTAAATTCCGATTTATAAAAAATATTTTTTCTTTTTCTTTTTTTGCTTTCATTTTGCTCTCCTGTAAAATTAGGAAAAATGGACTTGGGCCCCTTTTCAACGCCACGGAATTCGGGGACTCAAATAACATACACCCCTTTCTTGCTATTAATTTATGCTACAAAATTTGGTAAGTGTAAATATTTTGTTTTAATTTTGGACAGCCCGACTAGATATTAGCGGATCTATTCATTGTCCATCTGGCCGAGGGATGATTTTCCTCTTACATCTTGATTGTATCAATTTGAATTACTTTCAAAACAAGTGGTCTAAGTTCTATTCTACAGTTCTATGTTCTCTAAGTTCTATTCTATAACAGTTCTAAGTTCTATAACAAGTGGTCTAAATTCTATTCCGAAACAACAGTTTAACTGTTGTTTCGTCAAAAAAATAATAATGCTAGATGAAAAAATAGAATGTTGTAGGGAAAATTGGGAGGAGCCAAGTGATTTGTTAACATTTCGTTTTATTCTTCTCTTTATACAAGTATTACTTCTTTTTGATTTATTTTGTTAGCAATATACTTTTGCCCCTAATTGCACTGGTTCTGGTTCAGATTGTATTTATTTTAAGTCACTTTTTATTTACAGGACTTTAATCAGCAATATGCAATTGTCGCTTTCAAAAGATATGACCCCGAAGGAAGTGGAAGCATCTCAGTCTTGGAATTTAATGACATTTGCTTATCGATCAAGAATCATTTGCTTACTAAAGCGGTTCAAGATAACCTCGTTGCGGTAATATTTGAATCCTTTTTTGAACCTAAAACTAATATTGATTGTCAAGGTCGTATCGAGGAGGGAGAGGGGTACCGGGTTTGAGCCCCCCTCCCCGAAAAAATTTTCCGACTCGTAAAAACGTAACAAAATGTATATAAACAAATTTTCGAAGCGTTTTTAAAATTCTTTTTTGTAAGCCTCCCCCTCCTAAAAATACCCCCTGCCTAACAAAAATCCTGGATACGCCCTTGTTGATTGTGTTATTTTGTGTCGCGAAGTACAAAATGAAATGCCACTTTTCAGTTGAAAAGATGACAAAAGCTTAAAACCTTAATTTTTACGGGAATAATTGGATACAGGCTGCAACACTGCCCTAGGCAAGGCAGTGTTGGTGTGACCTGCTTTCCCCTACATGTGAAAAATGACGAACAAATGTATGTGTGGATTGGATAAAGGACGCTTCTGGACTACTACGGCACTTGCGTTAGCTGTTGCGTTGCGACAGCTGAGTTCAAACTCTGGGTCCCGTATTACCAACAAGGTTGCCACCACGGTAAGTTCCTAAAGTGCAACAATTGCCCAAATTTGCGTGCTACACAGCGATTTTTCAGGGCTATAGTCATAAACTGACTGTATTAGTGCTAAAATAGCACTTTCGTGCTACATGTGGCAACTCTGATTACCAAGCTAACATGAAACTTACTCCGCTGCTACAGGACAACAAAAAATTTTACTAAAAAACTTCGTTACCGTAGAGTGGTCTGAACTCAAATCCTTCATTACTGAAGGAGAGTCCTATTACCATTGCGCTACGGCACTAGCCCCCCCCCCCCCTTAGAAAACCTTTGTGTTTCTAATGCGTTACTTAATGATAATTAATTATTATATTATAATTTTTCAGAAATAAAAGAAATATATAAGAAATCGAAACCATTTGAGTGGTCGTTTTCAGAGCTAAAGTTTACCATTAAGGATACCAACTGTGGCAGGGGGATTAAAAACGCTCATAAGCAAATGACATTCGATTTAAGGATGAAAGAGGATTATTATGGTTATTCTCTACAATGGAAACCTAGAAAAATATTCTATCTAACGGTTCTAATATTCTATCCAGGATTCATGACAAAAAATTACAAAGAGAGAAAAAACTCAATGAAAAACATAAAGCTCACTGAAGCCAATAGAGTTGCTTTGGTGTTCTCATCAAAGTAACTCTTATTAGCTTCTATAACCTATGTGAACCAGTTGCGACAATTGTTTTTTATTGATATTGGTGTTACTATTCTTTGTTTTTAGTTTATTTTACTTTTTATTTTTGCTTCTTTTGTGCTGAAGACGCCTAGTTTACATACAGGCTAAATATCTGCGTTGTTTCAGTCCGCGTTGTTTTAGTTTTTCATCTTTTCTCTCTACTGGCCGCAGTCTCGTTTGTCGTTTTTTCATTGAGTTTTTTCTCTCTTTGTTGTTTTTGGGTCATGGCTGGCCAGTTCGGCTTAAGAACTTTCATTTATCTGCGTCATAACAAGAGGTTTGTTACCGCCAAGTGGCGTGAATTCACATCTTTTGAAGTCGAAGGAGAGTCTTCTAGCCACTGTACTAGCCACAGTAACTCATTACGCACAGATACTTTTCGGTTATTTAATGGCATAAAAGGGTATTTTCACGATTGAAAACTGGCCCCCAAAATGGCATGCTTTCTTCCCCCTACCAAGTCAAATCCTTTTAACAGGCCTGACTGTGTTTTCTGTTTATCTTGAATCTGCTGCAGATCTGATAGACTAAGTGTTGGATAATAACTATAATTGATTCTTATAATGCTGCTTAAATTTTTCTTTTTCAATTGGACACGCAACCTGAGGAATCTTTTTTTTTATAATTTATAGGTTCTAAAAATAGTTAATTTTTGTTAAAAAAAAAAAAAAAAAATTCATCAAATCGCAAATAAATATCTTCAAATTCAGGAACTGTACAAGAGAGGGTAGCCTACTTTTTGATGTACTGTCCTATTTTTTGATGCCAGGTTCTGGTGTAGCTGGTTATTTTGTTTGGAACGGGGGTCAGTGGCGTGGCTCTGTAAGCTCAGCCAGAGTTGACCCAGATTTAAATGGGTATCTAGAGAGATCTGGGTAAGATAAACAAGAAGGGTAGGCGAAAGCACAGGATGGCTGGCCCCCAACCCCCGTATTGCGCTTCCTGGATGAAGGGCCAGGAATTGGAGATCAGTACCGCCGGTAGGGACTGTAAAGTCCAGTGCCGTATTTTTTTTATTACTCTTTGCCAGAAACACAACGTGGAAAATAGCTTGATTTGAATCTTCTCTTACACAAATAAATATAGTGTAATTTTGTAATTTCTTAATATTAAGATAAATTTGTTAGATTAAGTTTCTTATAACATAACTTACAAAAAATACTCAAATATTGTAAATATGTTATGAGTAACGTTATAGCACTATCTTTATTCCATAAAGATAGCGCAAATATGTTAAATATGTTATTGCGCTATCTTTATTCCATTAAATTATTTGCCTGTCTGACTTTTTCTTTACTGCGCGTACTATTTTTACTTTTGCCCTATATTCTCATGTATCTTGACTAGGTTATGTTTTTGTGATTTATACTATTTGGCATGTAATATGAATCATTCTTTTACGTTTTTTAAGAATGTTTGCGCAGGCTAAGGGTGCGACTCTAGAATTTTAGAAAGCAGAAATTTGAACGGCTTTGTTTAAATTTAAAGTACTTCTTTTCGTTTTTAAATCAAAATTAGTTTTGGTTTTCGTCAATAACGCCTAATTTAAGTACTCTTCGAGAAAATAGTTATTGGTTTCTGATAATTTGTATGTTACTCTAGCCAAACCACAGTTCATATATAATCCAGTATGATCATTCTCTATCTCACCCATTATAAAAACCCGGACCGGGGTGCGAGTGTTCCGGAGAACGTTTTTGCAGATATAAACATAGGCGAAGTCAGATTAGCGGGAATACTGGTTAGTCTGTTTCCATCAAAATGCATTGAAACAATCGGAAACAGACTAACCAATATTCCCGCTAATGCAGAAATAAGTGGGAGGAGCTTTTTGTTCGCAACGAGAACGAAGACCAGAAATGATCTGCGATAAGCTTACTGGTATATTCTGTCTACTGTGAGCCAAACTTTGGCTTTGTGCATTTTTTCTGCTTGTTTTTGGATGAACTAGTGGTGACTAAATGACTCTAAATAATGGCTTTCTTCTTTTTTTGTGGTTTATTTTAGGCAGCTCGAAAAGCGGCAGATGGCGGCAATAAAGTATCTTTCCCGTTTTTTTCAGCCTTTCTCACCCTTTTAGAAAACATGGAGCTGGTGAAAAAAATATATTTAAATTCCACTGGAGGTCTACAAACTGCTGAAGTAACTAAAGGTATCAAAATTGCTTGTATCTTATGAAAACAGGAAAATTAATATATTGTATGTGTGCTGACAGGGGTGGGGGGATAAGGGGGACTGGGACTCCTTTGCAAGTTGGCCCCTACAAAGCCCGATATTTTATCGGGTACACGATAAATAAAAGTTCAAATAGGGATAAAATCCTTTTCATAGACAATGTTTCACAAACAGTGATAGAAATTCACAAAAATACCAGATATTTCGGTCACATGCGCAGTGACCGAGATATCTGGTATTTTTGTGAATTTCTATCACTGTTTGTGAAACATTGTCTATGAAAAGGATTTTATCCCTAATTGAACTTTTATTGACCGTCAGGAAAGGCAGTGTGGTCTCCGAAATTATCTATATCGGGTACACAGGGGAGGGGCTTGTGAAGAGGAGGTAAATCTCGAGCTTGGACGTAAAAAGTTTTTTTACAGATATATTGACAATTAAGGGGACTTGTAAGGATTACTCTGAGGTAAAGAATAATTGGTAAATTTTTCGTTATTCATATTATTGACTTAGGAATAAAGAAAACATACCACTCGATGCCTTTTTTATGCTTTCCAAATATAATAATCAGTTCTGTCGGAAATTAAATTTACACCCCCCCCCCCCCTATATATACCAATTCAGGGTATATATTTGCAAATTAGGGGGGTGGGGGTAAATTTTATTTCCGATGTAAATGAAAAGTAAGTTTAAACTTTCCCCTCACCCCTCTAATGTGCAAATATATGCTCTGAATTGGTATATATAGGGGTGGGGGGGGGTGGTGGTGGTGGTTCTAAAATTCATTTCCGACAAAAATGATTATTATATTTGGAAAGAGCATAAAAAAGGGGATCGAGTGGTATGTTTACTTTATTCCTAAGTCAATAATATGAATAACGAAAAATTTACCGAATAATTGGGGGGGGGGAATTATTAGGTTTTTGTGGCAAGCAGAATTTGCCTATTTTAAATATGCGGAAACAGAAGGATAAGAGAGTGGGGGATGTTACATACTTTTTGGATAAATCTTATAGGGTGGGTAGTTGGATATTTTTGCCCAGTTGTGTGGATTTTGAGGTGATGGAATTGGCTGGGTTAGATCATATACCAATAAGGATTGAATTTGGAAAGGGAGAGTGGCTCAAAAACTGGATAAGGAATTTCACGGATGGGGTAACGGTGGATAACCAGATTGGACAGAGGAAGTGCTTAAAGATTTGATGAGGATAGTGAACAAAAATTGAAAAAAGTGAGCTGGATGTATTCATTTAGAACAGTGAGAAGGTGGTAAAGTAAAGGGATATATCAGGCTTAGTAGATCTTTTTCCTGGGTGTTAGAATGAGATTAGGGGGTAAGGTTGCACCTAGGAGAAATAATAGTAGCAGAACTAGATTGGTGATTTTTTTTTATAGGGACTGCAAGGAAAAGGAAAAAGAAGTTTAGAAGCTTTTGGTTGACTAAGATGACCCGGACAGCTGACATTAGAGAAAAGCTTCTGATTTTCAGGAATAAACCAAGGAAATGTAAAAGCCTACTTAAGACGAAGAAGAAGCATTTTCAAGAGGGAAAGTGCTGAAAAATTTGAGAAAAATTTACCGTCAATGACGCATCAGAATTCGGGAAGCTAGTTAGGAAACTAACTGCAAACACTGGCTAAAGCAGTCTCTGGCATCGACACCTAGACAGAGTACTTAGTCTCTTTTAAGCCATCGATCTGCTTCCTCTTCATCTCTATTGGTATATATCTCTTCGTATACTAAGCTACTAAGGACTACTTAGTAAGCTACTAAGCTACTAGTGAACTTCGTTCACTAAGCTACTAGGAAGCACCGAAACCTAGACAGAGTGCTTAGAAGAAAAATACGAAGAGATATATACCAATAGAGATGAAGAGGAAGCAGATCGATAGCTTAAAAGAGACAGCAAACTCGGTGTTGGATGTGGAAGACGCAGAACTACTGGAGCCAGTTCGACAGGAAGAAATAAGGCAAGCCTTGAAAAGCATGAGAGGGAGTTCCGCACCGGGTATAGATGGCATACCAACTAAGCTGTTGATATGGCCAGGAGGATGGATACTGCCGGTGCTTGCATCGATATTCTCTGCTACTACT
This sequence comes from Artemia sp. Kazakhstan ARC1039, assembly GCA_029168905.1. Classification (NCBI taxonomy): domain Eukaryota; kingdom Metazoa; phylum Arthropoda; class Branchiopoda; order Anostraca; family Artemiidae; genus Artemia; species Artemia sp. Kazakhstan ARC1039. The sequence continues at coordinate 12,064 of JAQQPU010014411.1, read as the reverse complement.
ACTACTTACAACTCACTACAGGACCAAGCCGCTTGAGGCCAACATAGCTACGCTCCTCCTCGGCAAGGAGAATATAAATCGATATTATAGGCAATCCTAAATACATTTATGTTGCCAAAAAATTGGCAGATATTAATTATTATCCCTTTTTTCAAGAAAGGAGATAGTAACTTACACAAGAACTAAAGAGGGGTAGGTCTTGGAAGTTCTATCAGTAAGTTATTTTGTAGAGTGTTGTGTATTAGGATGGATAAATGGTTGCAATAAAAAGATAGATTGATTGAATACCAGGCAGGGTTTAGGGGAAATTACAGTACAATAGACCACATTTTTATGTAGAGATATTAATTAGAAAGTATAGGCGGTATAGGGAAAATAGGTTGTATACGACGTTTTCAGACATTAGGGGAGCCAAGGAGTCGGCGAGGTTCCAAGAAGTCCGGTGAAAGGAGTGCTAGGGAAATTAGAAGACGTCTACGACCAGTGGATATTAACCTGGATAAGAGAACTTTTGAGAAAAAAAATAGTGCCCATTTTTAGCCAAGGTGCGGAAGTTTAGGGATTTGAAAAAGGGGCGGAAATAGAAAGAGTGTATTTAGGACATTTCAGGACGCTAACAGGCTTAAATGGGAAATTCAGTAATCGGGTGTTAAAGGATGACTTAGGTTCGTACTCATTAAGGGTGAAAAGACTGGTTAATGTCAAGATATTGGGAAAAGATATGGGAATCTTACCAAATAATAGGTTAGTAAATAAAGTCCATCAAAATGATACATATAAATGGGGATAGAACGCAACCCTGCTTAACTCCGGATTTATTACGAAACCAGCTACTAACTTCATTTGCTACTAACAGCAACGTTATTCTCGTACATAGCACTAATAACTTAATGTATTTATCTAGTATACAATACAAGGATAGGACCTTTGATAAAGCTCTTTTATCAGCTGAATCAAACGCTTGCTCATAATCTATAAAACTAAGGACTAAAGGTCTTGGATGATTCAGGCACTTCTCAATTATTGATCTATCAATAAAAAATCGGTCAATACATCCTCTACCTTTCTCCAAACCCGCTGTTCTTTTCTTAAAACTTTATCTATATCATCTCTAAGTCTAAAAAGTAACATCATACTAAGTAATTTGCTTTCCACAGAACCATTTATAATTATAAATATCTATTGAAGTATCTGTAATTACAACACTGACTCTTATCACCTTTCTTATAGAGAGGTGTAATTAGAGTTTTCCTAAAATCGCTAGGTTCATCTTCTTTCCACCTAGGTTAGTGAATCAAGTCCATCAAAATGATCCATGTAAATAGGAATAGAACGCAACCCTGCTTAACTCCGGATTTATTACTAAAACAGCTACTAAGCTCATTTCCTACTTTAACCTCTGCAATGTTATTCTCGTACATAGCACTGATCAGTGTATTATATTTATTGGGTATACCATACTAGGATAGGACCTTCGCTAAAGCTTCTCTGTTAGCTGAATCAAACGCTTGCTCACAATATATAAAACCGAGAACTAAAGGTGTTTGATGACTCAGACACTTCTCGTTGACGCATCCTCTCCCCTTTCTAACACCACACTGTTCTTCTCTTGAAACTTTATCCGCAGCATTTCCAAGTCTAAAAAGTATCATCATACTAAGTACTTTGCTTCCTACAGAAACTAAGCTAATACCTCTATAATTACCACACTCACTCTTATCACCTTTCTTATGGATGGATTTAATTAAAGTTTCCCTACAATCGCTAGATGCTTCTACTTTTTCAAAAATTATTCATAATTCTCAGTAATTTATCTCTAACCTCATAAATTTTTTAATCTTCTTAGTACTGTCGCAATTTTTTCCTCACAAAATAAATCTTCCTTCACATCCAAAATGTCACAAATTTTTTCATTCTTTTCTATATCTTTTTCTTTAAGTCTATAGGGAATACATCTTCAGGGAATAAATGTTAAAACGACAACCTGTACATTTAGTTCTAGAAATCCACGCCCTCATTCCCCACTGGAGGGCCTATGCATTTTTGACTGTAAATTGTAATTCCAATGGATAGACTGAGCAGTTTAAATCAATCTTCAGTGCAGCATAAAAAAAAACGGAAAACGGAAAAGAACAAAATTCTTTATTCTTGTTTTGTTTGATTTTTATTACTTTTGCTCCAAGACCGTTTCGACTAGGATTAGCCCTTAAATGTCTACATTTAATTAAGTGTTTACATTTAATTAAATGTAATTTTAATTTAATTAAATTTTTACATTTAATTGAATGTTTACATGAATTGAATGTTTACATTTAATTCTTTTGTTTAGTACGTGAGAAACCTTTATTTTTTGGTCTTAATAGCTATTATTTTTTATTATTATGATTTTTCGAGGACCTCGATTTTTTTAGGTATAATTTATCGTTTTTAAGGAAATAAAAAAAAAAAAACAGAAACTCTTTTTCCTTTCTTCTCTTGCTGTGCCCTCCTGATTATACCTGCATATTGGGAAAAGGAGAGAACCCCACACAAAAAACAAAGCCCCAATGATCATTCCCAAACATTTATATTAACACATAAAACATGCACAAAAAATATAATTTTTGGGTCTTTAGAAACTCTTTTTTTAAATATAGTTACCCTTTTTTTGAAAAAATAACTGGTGTGTACGTACGGAGGAGGGGGGGGGGTCGTAAGCTATTCAGCCCAATAATTTGTCGTATGTTTCATGCAGTTGATCTGTTACTTGAGCTTTTCTTGATTTACTTAGTTTTAGTTTCTCTCTTTATTTCTTCTTTTTCGTATTTTCTGCCTATAGGCAATGGAGGATTTGCAGTTGAATACAGGCAGGTTTCATGCAAATTTTGTGTTTATGTATGTGTACTCTGTTTTGTCTCACGATCGGGGCATTTTTTTCAGGAAGTGTTTTTTTTTGGGGGGGGACTTAAAATTTTGTGTTCGGGGGAAAAGGACAAATTTTTTATATTTGGTCTTGAGAAAGGACTATAAACTACATTTTTATATGCCTTTTTCTGACTCCTTTTTTGGTTAGCACCTCATAATTGATGACGCTTTTTTTTCAGAGGAGTTCTTGCATTCTGCACAAAGTATGTCACAGATCACGCCCTTAGAAGTGGATATCCTTTTCCTCCTTGCTGACCTATTACATCAAACTGGGTTTGTACTCTTTTCTTTTGTTTGGCTATGTTATGTCATTCTTATGATCCAAAGGAGTATTACACAACCTTTCTTTTATCAGGAAAAGGGGAGAACGTGACAAAATAGTAAAAAACTGAATTATTTGAAAAATATTGACAAATTATTAAATTTAAAGGGGGTGGTGAGTGGTGACCTTCCGTGCAAGTGTAGATAGAAGTTTACGGTACCTCAGTTCAACACTTGTCTATTTTCAAATATACCATTCTAGACTATTGTACGCCTTAAATCTTAGGTAAATACCTCTCATTCCCTCCCAGACTTTTTGATTATGTAAGAAATTGACTTGATTGCTTATTTTCGTTGTATTTTTTTTTTTTTT
>JAQQPU010014410.1:0-22763 GCA_029168905.1 Artemia sp. Kazakhstan ARC1039 | reverse complement strand
AGGAGTAAGATCACCTGTTTACGTAATGTATTCCAATACGAAAGTTCGTGGCCAATTTCAAAAATAAAGAACGTGTGCTGTTAAACAGCAGAAAATGACCAAACAATAAATAAATTAGCATATAGCCTTAGAAAGTGTTGTTTTCTTATATGTTCTGGTAAAACAGAAATCGGAACCTAGTTCAGCAGAGCTCTTTTCTTTGAAAAATACTTTTAAGGAATGCTTCTTGAAAAGAGCTTGGCTAGACTAGGCATAGTCTTGATGTTACTAGGATTTTTGGCATTCCAGGATCTTTTAACCATGAAGCAGTGTAAAGGTAAACATTAATGATTCTAAAAGAAAGTATCAATATATAGGCTACCCTATTGGTAGTTTTGCAGACCTAATGACTTCCACTGATAGCCTACCTTATGTAGGCTAAGGTAAGACACCTAGTAGGCTGTGTGATTTGCTTGAATATTTTTATATAAATCTACCTCATAGTTACTATATAATAGTAGCATATACCTTTTATGTTTTTTATATTAGAAATACAAATTACTTGGGTGAGCACTGTTTGACTAGGCCTATTAAAGTCATTGGTTCTTTATACTCTAAGCAACAAATATTGTCATTTACTCTTATATACAAAGCACTATAAAATCAAAACAATAGGCAATATTGTGTTTCCTTTAAACATGGAGAATGATATAAAGTCTTCTGTATGACTTTTTAAACATCAAATTATTATAGAGAAACATGAATAAAGTTATACAGAATGCTTTTGGTTTTCTTATTGAATATATGATCCACTAAAATGTAATACAAAGAAATTACATTACCCCAGTGATACATAGAGAAAACAACTAAGTCATACAGATGGCCTTTCATAGTTCCAATTGCAGTTCAGGCAACTTGGTGGTCACATATCAATCCTAAAACTTAGTCAACCTACCTGAGAATTTATGTGGCCAGGAAAATTAGGCTTAGGATGCTTCTTCATCAGCAAGTTCCATAGACATTGTCTGTTGTGAGTCAGCTCAAAAATCTTAGTCATCTCTATTGTAATTCAAGTAGACTTTCCAAGTAGGCCTGTCCGCCTAGAGTCTAAGGCATTTTGACCAAGTTTTAGGATTAACATGACCACTAAGTCACCTGGACTTGCAGTCCGCAGTCAGAAAACCCAATCTGTAAGCCAAGACAGTTACACTAAAACAAAATTAATTGAAAATTGGTTGACTGAAAAGTTACCTGTCCTTGTTTGCAAACAAATGGCATAGGGTCTACCTGTCTAAAGTCTTAGACATGCAACCCAGTTTATAAGCTCAGACAGTTACACTACCACAAAATTCATACAAAATTGGTTGACCCAACAAGTTGCCTGGATTTGCAGGTGAACAAGTGACATAAGGTCTGCCTGCCTATAGTCTCAGACAAGGGCAGCTGAGTTTTAGGACTAACATATGAACATCAAATTGCCTGGATTCACAGACAAACCATCAACAATAATAATAATTGATTGAATTTTCAGAACATATATCCTATAGGCCTTCAAAAAATTATGGGTAATTATTAGTGAAAAGGATGTCACACTTATACTAAAGCAATGCAGGAAAAAAGGTAGTGTTCTAATATCTGGGGAACATGCAAGAAGTTAAGTTTGGTTAATGCTAGTGAAATAAAACAAAATAGGATCTAACTGTTTCCGGGAAACTCATAACATTTGCTGAGAGCAACAACATGAAGGAAGTGTCATTGACCTGCTCCCATTAGACTCAATAATCCATTAAAGTGAGAAAGTTCCTGTTTTTCCATTCTCACTGACAAAAACAAAGAAAACAGACATAAATGTGACAAAGTTCCTGTTATTCAAATTCTCACTGACAAAAACCATAAAAACATACATAAAAGTGACAAAATTCCTGTTTTTCAAGTGAAAAAAATACTGTTTTTTCATTCTCTCTGACAAAACCATAAATCATCCATAACCATCCATGAAAAACATCAAATAAATCGACCAACACACATAACCATCCAAGAAAACAGACATAAATGTGACAAAGTTCCTGTTTTTTTGACAAAAACCATGAAAACATCCATGAAAAACATCAAATAAATCGAGCAACACACATAACCATCCAAGAAAACAGACATAAATTTGACAAAGTTCCTGTTTTTCCATTCTTACTGACAAAAACCATAAATTGCTGTTGACATCCATGAAAAACATCAAATAAATTGACCCACACACATAACCATCCAAGAAAACAGACAAAAATGTGAGAAAGCTCCTGTTTTTTCATTCTCACTGACAAAAACCATAAAAACAGACATAAATGTGAGAAAGTTCCTGTTTTTCAAATTCTCACTGACAAAAACCATAAAAATATCCATGAAAAACATCAAATAAATCGACCAACACACATAACCATCCATGAAAACATCCATAAATGTGACAAAATTCCAGTTTTTTCATTCTCACTGACAAAATCCATAAACCACATGGTTCTATGCCCATATAAGGAGTCCCCCTTGTAGTCAATAAGGCATCTCTACTCTAACTCTCCAGAAAATTCTAGTTTAGGTCGTTTTGCTATCAGAAGCAACTCTATGGTAACTATATGCCTATAGTAAAGGCCATACGGCTCCAATATTTTTTTTTCCCAGAGGCACTTCAGATGGAAGGGGTCGTCGTATAAACTTCAAAGGGGGCTCATTCGATTAGAAATGGAGAGTTCTAGTGCCCTTTTAAAGGGTCAAAAGTGATTGGAAGGTAACTAACACCCCTTCCACACCCACCATTTCCCCAAACACATACAATCAAAATTTTTAGGTAGCCATTTTGTTCTACATAGTTGATTTCTGAATAGAAATTATGTTTTGAGGAGGACACTCCCGTCACAGCCCTAAGGGCAGGGGTTGTAAGCTATGCCCTGGTGGCATAGAAGGTTTTTATAGAAAGTGTTGTCGTAGAAACATCAAAAAAGGCTCGTTCGATTGGAAATTCATAGGGCTAGTGCCCTTTTTAATAGTCGAAAGTTTTTGGAAGGCAACTAACACCTCTCCCACGCCCACCATTTTCCCAAACATGTCCAGTTGAAATTTTGAGATAGCCATTTTGTTCAACGTAGTTGAAAGTTCTGAAAATTATACCGTTGAGCAGGACACTCCCCCCACAGTCTTCAGGGCAATAGTTATAAGTTATGCCCTGCGAGCATATATGGTTCTTATGGAAAGAATGCTCGTATTAATTTCAGAGAGGGTTTATTTGATTGGAAATTGAAAGTTCTGGTTCACTTTTTAAGCGTCAAAAGATATCGGAGGGTAACCAGCCTCCAACACCTTTTTTCCCAAATGTATCTGATAAAAATTTTGAGATAGGTATTTTATTAGAAATAGTTCAAAGATCATATAAGAAAACTCCGGTATCGACACAACCCCCCAGGGCCAAGGCAGGCGTTGTAAGTTATACCCCGGGGGCATATATGGTTTTTATAGAAGGGATACTCGTATAAACTTCAAAGACGGCTCATTTGATTGGAAATTGAAGAGTCAAAAGAGATTGGGGGGCAACTAGCCCCCCGCCTTCCATGGCCTTTTTTCCTCAAACTCATCTGATAAGAACTTTGAGATAGCAATTTTTTTAAATAGTTCGAAGACCATATAACGAAAACTCCGGAGTCACCCCCCCCCCCCCAGAGCCTGAGGGCAGGCGTTGTAAGTTATGCCCTAGGGGAGTATATGGTTCTTATGGAAGGGATGCTCGTAGAAACTTCAGGGAGGGCTCCTTTGAATGGATATTGAAAATTCGAATTTAGTTTTTGAGAATCAAAGAAGATTGGAGGGCAACTAGCCCCCCTCTACGCCCCTTTTTTCCGAAAATGCATGCGATAAAAATTTTGAGATAGCCATTAAGTTAAAAATTGTTCAGAAGTTAGATAACAAAAACTCAGGTGTCAACACGACCCCCCAGGGCCATGCGGGCAAGCGTTGTAAGTTACGCCCTGGGGCATATATGGTTCTTATGAAAGTAATGCTCATATAAAATGCAGAGAGGAGTCAATTTGATTGGAAATTGAAAGTTCGAGCCCACTTTCTAATAGTCAAAAGAGATCCGAGGGCAACTAGCCCCCCCTCCCAAACGCCCTCTTTTTCCAAACCCATCTGATGGAAATTTTGAGATAGACATTTTGTTAAAAATAATTCAAAGGTCAGATAAGAAAAACTCCTCTTTCAATACAACCCCCCAGGGTCCGGGGGAAGGCGTTCTAAGTTATGCCCTAAAGGCATGTATGGTTCTCATGAAAGGTAGGCTAGTATAAACTTCCTAGAGGGCTCATTTGATTGGAAATTGCAAGTTCTAGTTGACTTTTTAAGAATCAAGAGATTTAAGGGCAGCTAGCCCCCCTCCCCCCATCCACGCCCTTTTTCCCCAAACCCATCCACTACAAATTTTTTTATAGCCAATTTTTGAAAATTGTTCAAAAATTAGATAACAAAAACTCCGGTGTCAACACAGCCCCCTCCCTCCAGGGCCCGGGGTATAGGCGTTGTAAGTGTTGTCCTGGGGGCGTATATGGTTCTTATCAAAGGGGTAATCGTATAAACTTCACAGAAGGCTCATTTGATTGGAAATTGAAAGTTCTTATTCACTTTTTAAGAGTCACGAGATAACCAAGGGCAACTACCCCCCCCCCCCCCCACGCCCTAAATGCATCAGATAAAAATTTTGAGATGGATTTTTGTTAAAAATAGTTCAAAGTTCAGATTACAAAAGCTCCGGTGTTGACACAGCCCCCAGGGTCCGGGGATAGGCGTTGTAAGTTATACCCTGGGGTTATATATGGTTGTTATGGAAGGGATGCTCGTATAAACTTCATAGAGGGCTCATTTGATTCGAACTTGAAAGTTGCAATTCACTTTTTAAGAGTCACAAGTGGACGGGGAGCAGCTAGCCCCCTCACCACACTCCAATTCATTTGTTTCCCAGAAGCACTTCATATAGAAGGAATCGTCGTATAAACTTTAAAGGGGGCTCATTTGATTGGAAAGTGAGAGTTCTAGTGCCCATTGTATGAGTCAAAAGTGATCGGAGGGCAAAGAGCCCCCCCCCTCCAAGCCCTCTTTCCCCAAATATATCTAATAAAAACTTTGAGGTAGCAATTTTGTTAAAAATAGTTCAAAGATCATATAACAAAAACTCCTTTACGTACTGCCATTTCGTTAAAAACAGTTCAAAGGTCAGATAAGAAAAACTCCTGTATCGACGAAATATCACAGGGCCAGGGGAAAGCGTTGTAAGTGTTTCTCTGGGGGCATATTTGGTTTAAATGGAGGGTGTGCTCGTATAAACTTTGGAGAGGGCTCATTTGATTGGAAATTGAAAGTTCTAGTTCACTTTTAAAGAGTCAAAAGACATCAGAGGGCAACTAGCCCCCCCCCTCCTCCTTGCCCTTTTTTCCTCAAACCCATCTGAAAAAAACTTTGAGATAGCCATAATTATAAAAATAGTTCAAAGGTCATATAATGAAAACTCCGGGGTCGACACAACCCCCAGGACCCGGAAGAAGGCGTTGTAAATAATGCTTTGGGGGCATATATAATTCTTATGGAAAGGATGCACTTATAAACTTCGGAGACGGCTCATATGATTGGAAATTGAAATTTTCGTGCATTTTTTAAGAGTCAAAAGAGATCGGAGGGCAACTAGCCCCCCTCCCTCTCAACGCCCTATTTTCCTAGAACCCATCCTATAAGAACTTTAAGATAGCCATTTTTTCAAAATGGTTCAAAGATCATATAACGAAAACTCCCGGATCCGTACAATCCTTCAGGGCCTGGGGTAGGTGTTATAACTTGTGCCTGGGGGGCATACACAGCTGTTGTGGAAGGGATGCTCGTATAAACTTCAGAAAGGGCTCGTTTGATTGAAAATTGAAAGTTCTAGTTCAGTTTTAAGAGTCAAAAGAGATGATAGGGCAACTATCCCCCCACGTCCCTATTCCCCCATGCATCCAATACAAATTTTTAGATAACCATTTTGTTACAAATAGTTCAAAGATCAGAAAAAAACTCCAGGGTAGACAAAACCACCCAGGGCCCGGGGGTAGGCGTTGTAAGCTATGCCCTGGGGGCATATATGGTTCTTATGGAAGGGATGATCGTATAAACTTCAGAGGGAGCTGATTTAAATGGAAATTGAAAGTTCTAATTCAATTTTTAAGAGCCAAAAGATATCAGAGGGCCCCTAGCCCCCCCCCCACGCCCTTTTCCCCAAACCCAGCCGATAAAAATTTTGCGATAGCTATTTTTTTTAAATCAGTTCAAAGGTCAGATAACAAAAACTCCGGTATCGACACAATCCCCCAGGGTCTTGGGGTAGGGATTGCAAGCTATTTTCTGGGGCCGTATATGGTTCTTATGAAAGGGATGCTCGTATACACTTCAGAGAGGGCTCATTTGAACGTAAATTAAAAGTTCTAGTTTATTTTCTCAGAGTAAAAAAAGATCGGAGGGCAATTAACCCCTCCCACCCTCCACGCCTTTGGTTTTTCGGATGGATAAAAACATCCGATAAAAATTTGAGGTGATCATTCTGCTAAAATAATTAAAAAACTTTCGGAAAAATAAGTTTTTCAAAGAAAAGTAAAGGCCATTTTGAACTTAAGCTCAGCAGATACAAATACCTGTTAAAATTTGAACTCAAAATGACCATAAATTACTATTAATGAATAAATGAAACCCAAAACAGACAGAAATTAAATGAACAATCATAGGAAAAAATATACAACAAGTAATGATATAAATGAATAAATAGATCTTAAAGCGAGCAATGCTTAGATTGGATAAGAAAATCAAGCTTAGCCCCTCCCCCTCACGCCCTTTTCCCCAAACCTAGCCGATAAAAAATTTCCAATAGCTATTTTTTTAAATCAGTTCAAAGGTCAGATAACAAGAACTCCGGTGTCGACACAATCCCCCAGGGTCACAATCCCCCAGTTTGGGTATCGCCTCCTTCTCTCACTGTAAATTCTAAAACTTACTGCGTCATTGCTAGTATGCTCTCAATAAATACAAAGGACCTCTTTGGGGGCCATGTATGGTCATTAAATTTATAGCCAGTAGTATGTTCATAATACGTCTGAATGGTCAAATTACCCATCTGTGCCAATTACATGATAGTGAGGTCTTTTTAGATCAATCTTAACTATTCTCTTCTCTTTTCATAGGATGAAGTGTTTTAATGAGCCATTAAGCTCTTTTTATTTTCTAGGTTCACATACCGATACTATCAGAGCCCTCTAACGAGAACCTGTCACCACAAACGCAGTTCTGCGATAATGCGTGTACAGCCCAACTGGAAAGTGAACTTAAGTGGGGTTTAAGTTTGGTTGTGATCCTTCTTAGCATATAGTATCCCAACTTTGATAGACAGTTTTGTGAGGGATCTTGGCCTTAATACCAAATTTTTAAGACCATGTTTTAGGCTAAGTGCCACCTAGCGAGGTCGAGAGCGTGGTACAGGTGCTCTCCCCTCCCAGTGATATTGGGGAACCAGACCAAAGTGGTACCGATTCACCCCCTGTTTAGCCAAAATTATATTTGCAGATTTATAATGCAAATTTAGAGGGTTGATATAATGCAGATTAGATATAATGCAGATTTAGAGGGTTGTACAGTGTACAGCATTTTCGTTTCGATACGAGCTTAGAGTGTTTCAAGTATTCAGTTCTCGTCACAGGCCTGAAGCTCCGGAAGGAGAATAGTGTTTCTCCTTCGGCTTGGCAGTTAATGAGAACGGAGAGGACCAGAGTTTCCTACAGTTGATTGTAATTGTTTAAAGGGACATTATCCAATAATCCTTAAGGGAATTGACATTTTTGAGAGGACCAATGAACACTTAAGGATCGGGGATTCAGTGTTAAAATATGATACAGAGTATGAAGAGGAGGAGCTTAAAGATAAAAAGAGTGTCTTAAATTCAGTAAGGGCTCTGTCCATTGAGTCAGTGAAACACTGTGTATTGCTTCTTTACGAGCCTGCCAAAGACCCTGATTCAATTCGACATTTCTTTTCAATTCCCCAAATTAGACTGCTTCTTAGTAAAGGCAAAAAGTACAATTTACGTCATTATAGACCAATGTGTCTTTCAAGATTTTATAGTGAATTTAAACTGAAACATCACTTGAGATACTGCAAGCGTCATGAAATGGAAAACGGTTTCAGGTGCCACCTTGCGGTTCAAAAACTTTCAGAATTTGCTCTTGCAGAGCGACAAGGTCTTATTACACATCGAGGCCAAACTCATGGATGTGAGACCCATTACATTTGAATCATTTTACAGAACACGAAGCCATTGCGGGCTCTTTTTTCAAGGGGAAAAGGGACTCTTGTAATAACATGCAATGGGTAGATGTATTTGTGACATTTTGTGGGGAATATTAAGTAGGCACAGCTATTGTGAAAAATTCTAGTAAACTTATTAAAACTGCTAGTAAGTCAATTTCAGCGCTGCGCAAATTAAATTATCCAATGAGTCTGTCACGAGAATACGAGTTGGCCATTAAAAGTCAATATATGTGTTGGGTCTGTAATAAAACATTTGTTGAGGGTAGAGGGGATGCGACAGTCCAGGATCATGACCATTTAAGTAATCCTATTTTATCGGGAGGGAGTAACTTTCGGGGGGTTGTGCATAAATCGTGTAATGGAAATGCTAGAAAGCAATACTTTCTACCGGTTTACATGCAAAATTCCAACTACGATTTGAAATCGAAATTACCAGTGTTGACACGTTTGCAGAAAGGTGAAGTTGTAGATGGCACATGGGTAGATGGTTCTTTTTCATATAACATCATGCCCAAATCATCTGAGAAGTTGCTAGTCTTGGAATTCAAATGGTCCATAGTTGAAGAAGATAAAACGTACTTGAATAAACTCCGTCTCTTAGATTCCAAGAGTTTCCCCCCAAGTCTTTTAGTCAACTCATTCAAGCGCCAAAAATGATGATTTCAATAGTTTATCCAGTTCAAACAGTGCTCCCCAGATGATGAAACGTATGATTTATTAATATGTAAGGGGATATACACATTTGAGTAGGACAACTCTATCTCTAGGCTACGTGAGGAAAAATTACCGTCTATCGTAGCGTTTTATGATTCGCTTTGCGATCGCTAGTGCACCACTGCCGATTATCAATTTGATAAGAAAGTTTGGGCTAAGGGAGGGTGTTAAAATGGAGAGGAATATTGTAAAAGATACCTGAAAAATGATTTATTGACGCTGTTGAATATTGTCTGTAAAGACTCGAATAAAATTTACGAGGGATTTGGGTTAGATTTGGGCTATTATTTTTAAACTCCTAATCTGGTGATGGATTTAATTCTTAAAATTGGCGTTGCGAAAATAGGGCTGATTGCTGACGTCGATCAGCACTTATTTGTAGAGAGATCCGGACGGGGAGGGTATATTTTCCTCGGAGATAGTATCCTTGAGACCGACCCGACTGGATAAAGCACCGGTGAAACGTCGAATACGGTTTTCTTGGATATGAACTCCCTTTATCCGTTGGCAGTGTCTCACTTCTATTTGCCATGTGAGAATTACCAATGGCAGGACAATCCCTCTGCTTTAAATTTCCCAACATTTACACTGTTGAGGAGAATGGACCACAAAGATGGTTTTTCGAAATTAATGGTTTAGAACTTCGTGACTCGGTAAAGGACTTTGTCTTCCCGTGCATAAATAGACCGGTGTCAAGGGATACATTGAGTCCCTATAATTTATTTTTGGTAGTTGATGGGGATATGGATTGGACACCTTCAAATCAAAAGCTTATTGCCGACCTTCATCAGAAATGGTATATTGTTGTACATTACCTCATTTTGCGGTGAATGCTGGTCAACGTTTTCAATGTCACAAAGATTGATAGAGCCCTCTAATTTGATCAAAAGTCTTACATGAAGATGTTTAATGACACTTTTGTCAAGAAACAATGTGAAGTGAAAACAAGGCTTTTAAAATCGGCCTTTGGTAGGATGTTCGGGAGTGTGCGCAATAGGATTCGTTGTGACGTTGTGACCGACCCAACAGAATGTGCCCGAAACATTGCAGATCTGAATTTCAGATCGTTCATGATCATAGACTCCAATATAATCCTTTTATAGAGAAAATAAGAAGTGTGAAGTCAAATAAAAATATTGCCGCTGGCTGTGCCATAATAGAAATAAAAGAAACTCATGTTGAAATTTTATTAAAAAGTGGGTAAGCTCCAATGGCTAGGGGAGGGGCTAGTTTGAGTCTATTATGGAGACATTGATTAACTCCTGTTAAAAGTTAAACAGATAATATGTTGGATAATTTGGAAATTGGTAAGCATATTAGCTCTCTAATGGACTTTACCAAACTGGGACGAGTCCGTTTACCCAGAGTTTGTGAAGCACCAGGCCTCAAATTAGCTATTGTGAGGATGCTACCAAACGGACATTACCTTACTTCAGATTGAAACATATGTATAGATAACAGACGATGTCTCGGTCTGAAGGTAGCTCAATAGTATGTGAGAGGGGGGAAGAGGCCGTTTTCATCAGTCTCCAGCTCAGCAATGGGTATTTTCTAGTCGTTTCTAGTGTTTTCTAGTCATTTGTTTTTTTTAGTCATGTTTTTTATTTATTGATTTTTTTTGCGTAAAGCGGTGTCGGTTTAAAAGTGCTTCTCGTTATACTGTTTTATGTTTTTTACCCCGCCATCGTTCAGCCTATATTCGGCCCGCCGTGAAGCCTTCCGGCCATGGCCCCCCCCCCCCCCCCCCGGCATGTTCAAGTGCCTTTTAAAATGTTCAACTGTCTATTTTAATTTTCAAGTGCCTTTTAAAATGTTCAACTGTTTTTAATGCCTATGTAAATATATTTTTTAAGAGATTGTAGTGCATTTATTTATTTATTAAAGAAAATGTGTATTCTATTTTCTTAGTATTTATTCAACCAATTGAGGTCATGTTTGGTTAGTTAGATTTTGACATTGAAGGAGTATGTTTCAATTTAAAACGCCATTCAGATCATTTCTTGCGGACAATTAATGTCTGAAAAAACAACACTTTTAAAGAAAATAATTCAAATCGTGATAAAATGCTTTTAGAAAATCCGAAAAATAAATATTAATACTATAGTGTATGGCAAGAGTCCTATGACAAAATAAAGACTATTGCACCAGACGTAAGATTCATACGAGGAATTGACGTGTTTAATATTATTGTACCAAACTCGTGGTTGATTATTGATAATTTAGCCGAATCTATTAAAGAATGGTATCAAGAGATGTTACAATTATTAACGGTCCGGTCTCATCAAGAAAAAATTTCCGTAACTGTTTTTCACCATAATCTTTTTTATCAGAGCATATGTATGAGAACGCTTGCTTTTAATTGTACTTACTATATCATCTATAGAGTTATTCGCAATTCAAGTTGTCTTATATTTTTAAACAAGCAAATATATCCAGGCGAACCGAAATTTTTAATCTCGGTATGGAATAAAGTTACTGATAAACCATATGGATAAATGTTATTAGATCTTGATCAAAAAAAGCCTGAAGAGTTATGTGTAGTCACGGATATTTTTTATAACGAAATTACCGTATATTTACCAGTGAATAGTAAAAACGTCATTTGTCGCCTTCAAGACTCTGAAGAGGCTACATGAAAACAGATATTTATTTTTGTCCTAGGTAGTTCAAAACCATGGCTTAGGAAAGCTATACTCAAACATAGGATTGAAAGGGAATTCACTAAACTCTTATCTGAGCTTTGTTTAAATTTAACTGAAGGCAATGTTCAACTGTCAGAAGGTATTAGGCAACAGACAAAGTAACATCGTGCACTTTTACGTGCCCTAGCTTGCGAAAAGAAAGGAAATATTAAAAAATACTGCTTGTTCAAGCGAGTGGTTGTTTCTTTTCATTATTGCTGCCAATAATCGTTGGACTTGTAAACATTATTCTCTAGAATGGCAAAACCTTAAAAATAGACGCCAATTGAACTCGTATTTTCACCAAGAGAGCACTTTGAAGATCACCTCGATAAATTTATTAACAATGAAACAATTGCCGATTATAGAAAAATAATTTTGCTTCAAAATGCCCTTTGAAGTGTCGACAAACATAAACCTTAAAGTGAAAGACCGCTCAAAGTAAATATTATTCATCAACCTCCAACCTTGAAAGTTCTGAAACTTTGAAAACGCCAAAACAAGAAGAATATTTATCTCAAGGTTTAACATATGTTGTAGATCTAATGTCTCAAAGTAAAAGTAAAGCAAAGTAAAAGACTCTTGATTTATCTCGTTGAAAATGAACATTTACCAATTGAAGAGAAAAGAATGAAATTATAATCCAGGGCAAGCCGTGCAATTTAATTGATTTAGTATCAGATTTCATTGCGAATCGTAAAAGACTTGAATCCTTAAATAGTCATTTGTATAAATTTTTAAAGCCGTCCAATTTTCCAAACATTTTTATTGGGAATAAACATGTTTTAAAACAATTAAAGGAATTTTGAGAAATATCACGAGATATATCAAATCCTAGCACACAAAGTGGGTCTGATGATTTAATAGGTATTAAACGAAAGCATCTCTTTACTGCATTTAGTATGCAAAAGGATAGTGGGCGCTTAACACTGTGCTTAGGTTCAAAATGGATCAAGTTTTGAAATGTGTTTATGGAAATATTGGAGAAGTGGGAAGTTTCATGCCACACTTTCTAAAGTCACCGGAGTTGAAAAGAAGCTAGCAAAAGAGTATTTACAGAAGGAACCTAGTTACATTCTTCATCGTAATCTTAGAGTTTGCTGCAATCTAAAAAATAAAGCCTTTTTCCCATTGCAAATATTACAAGCAGATTTTTCGACTCTAGACGAGGTTCAAAGACGTCATAGTAGACCGTACAAGTATATTTTACATGCAAAAAGTGTTTTTAGTCGCTATGCATATGCCATTCTATTGCGTTAAAAGAGAGGTGATGAAGTTGCACTACCCCTTGGATCTATCTTTGAACAAGATTCTTATGGAAAATTTACACAGATCAAGGAAGCGAATTTGTCAATCCGTATGTAAAAAACATTTTATTGAAATAAAACACAATTCTCTGTCTTAGTCCGATAAAGGCTGCATTTGCTGAACGTTTAATAAGAGCCATTCGACTTTTAATTTCAAGATGTTATTGAAAAACAGTCTTGCTTTTATTTAATATTTGTATAAAATCATGTAGATTTATAACCAACATCCTCATCGATCCTTGTCCAATCATATTCCTCTTGAAGTTCATTACATTAAACAATACATTTGACATTTTTTTAAAACAATATTCCAATGAAATGGTTGTGAGGAAAAAATTTAATGTTGGTGATTTAAATCGAATCAATCGAACCGAAACATTTTTGAAAAGAGGAATTACTCGTGGTCCACTGAAGTTTTTAAAGTGTCAAAAGTCTTAGACACTAAATCTGATTGTATCGTCTCAGTGATATGAAAGGTGACAGGATTCTTGTTTTTTTTATAATTATAAATTAGAAAAGTTGGAAATAATGGAATATATCAAATTGAAAAGATATTAAATACTCAAACTCGCAAGGGTAAGAGACAGTTGCTTGTTCCCTGGCTAGGATTCAACTCTGATTTTGATTCTTGGATTGCAGCTGAAGACGTTCACAATGTCTAGTGATATTTATGAGACATTCATATCCAATGTCTCTGATCCCCTCTATGATAATTTGAATAAAACAAGGGAATTTTGGACAAACTCTCCCCGCCTTCAAATTTGAGGGGAGGTATCAAATTGCTCTAGCTGATGATATTCTTAAAATTGCTTAATATATTCTGAAAAAATCGTACATATGAGATTAAAGTAAAACCCTATGACTTTTCTGAAGAGGGTTTGGTGGAAAATTTTGAATCTGATGATTACCCCTTTGCTATTATACCTTAGCAGGAATACAACAAGACGACTGATTTGTGTCGATTTATCAACAGAAAAATTGTGAGTCAAAGAAAGGGAAGTTTCACATTCAAGTATTCAGCAGAACAGAGGAGAATTTACATTACTAATCCATTTGAGAATGAAAGAAATGTCCTTAATGAGGATTTACGTGAGGGTCTCTTTTTAAAGATCGTATTATTAAAAAAAAATGTCAGTGGAAAGGAACATATAATCTATGCAGACTGTGCACCCGGCTTCTCATCAGACAATTGTATATTTCTTTACACGTCCTTTTTCGAAAAATCAAGAGTCGGTAATACCAATGTCCCCCTTCTACGTATTCTTAAACGAAAAGCCAGCTATGAACAAATTCACCGCTACCATAAAAAACACCTTCAATGCATTTCAGTGAAGATTTTGTATTTGGAGATCTGTCAGTCAACATTAAGAAGTGAATTGGGCAATATTCTAGCAATAAAAAAAAGGTTTGGCTTTGATTGCATGTCATTTTTGACCCATTCAGTAAGAATGGCAAATAGAAAAATACTTTTGTTTTACTGATACTGATTGTTACGTCGCTACTCTTGGACCACGACAATTGGGTCATGGAATATATTACAGGGGTCGTTGGTTATGTCCGGCTACGGTCTCGGCAATAGGTTTGCTAATTTTTCGCTCTGCACAACTCCTGGCTAAAAAATGCATTGCCCCGGTTGTCACAGATTTTGCGTCCTCTACACTACATGGGAAGGATTTAAAAAAGTGTTTAACACAATCTTAGGTCCAGCGCGCGATCCCTCGGCGAGCGTTTAAAATCACGACAAAGCATAAAAAAAAATTAAAAAGGGTGAGAAAGACCTCATCAGTCTCTGCTCAGATCAGAAGGGTAAATCATCAAAGAAGAAAAAGAAAGCAAAAATTGTTAGATCGATAATGGATTTCTTTTCCTAGAAATGACATATCTACCACATAAAGAATATCATTCTTCAGTAAACCTATTTCTAAATCTTTTCAATGCAGAAAATGCTGATGTGATTGTAAAACATGGTTGCTATGAACAATTTTATCCGCAACAACCACTCTCTGAAAACAAACATTTTCGAATGTTTTATTCAAAATATTATTTTAGTCAAAATATCATAGGCAGCGCAATCGCACTGCCTAAGTAAAGAACGATGCTGGAACAATGTATTATTTATTCGGGTTAGACCAAGGCAATTCGTATCGAAGAAGTTGTCGTAGAAACTTCAAAAACGGCTCATTCGATTGGAAATTGGAGTGGCTAGTGCCCTTTTTAATAGTGGAAAGTGATTGGAAGGCAACTAACATCCCTTTTACGCCCACCATATTTCCAAACACTTCCAATCAAAATTCTGAAATAGCCATTTTGTTAAGCGTAGTTGACTTCAAGATATAAATTATGTTTTTGAGGAGGAGACTCCCCCAAATCCCTCAGGGCAAGGGTTGTGAGTTATGCCCTGGGGAATATAAGATTTCTATAGAAAGCGTTATCGTAGAAACTTCAAGAAAGGCTCATCCGATTGGAAATTCAAAGGGCTGGTGCCCTTTTTGAAAATTAGAAAGTGCTTGGAGGGCAACAAACCCCTCTCTCACGCCCACCTTTTCCTCAAACACATCCAATCAAAATTTTGATATAGCCATTTGGTTCAACGTAGTAGAAAGTTTTGAAAATTAGGTCTTTGAGGATGACAGCCCCCACACAGTTCTCAGGGCAAGGGTTATAAGTTATGCCCTGGGAGCGTATAAGGTTTTCATAGAAAGCGTTGTCGTAGAAACTTCAAAAGGGGCAAATTCGATTGAAAATTGAAATGGTTGATGCCCTTTTTAATAGTCAAAAGTGATTGGAAGGCAACTAAGACCCCTTCCACGCCCACCAGTTATCCAAACACATCCAATCAAAATTTTGAGATTAGTCATTTTGTTCAACGTAGTTGAAAGTCTGGAAGCTTCCTCTTTGAGGATGATAACCCCCTAAGCTCCCTCAGGGCAAAGGTTATAGGTTATACCCTGGGGGCATATAAGATTTTATTAAAAGCTTTGTCGCAAAAACTTAAAAAAGGGCGCATTCGATTGGAGATTCAGATGATATTCTGTTGTGGTATAGCTCTTGATTTGTTTAGTATTGGAGTAATAACCTCGGTATTAAAAAGGGGAAAGCCCAAGGACCAATTTTCTTCTTTTAGACCAATTACGGTGTCACCGGTTTTATGCAAATTTTTTGAGTTACTAATTATTGACGAGATATCTGTTAAGTGTTATACACCGGATAACCAATTCGGCTTCAAGAAAGGAGTAGGCCGTGACCATGCTCACCATTTGATTGCTAATTTACTTCTACATGCTCATTAAAATAATGAGGTAGTATATTTTGCCGGGTTAGACGTATCGAGAGCTTTCAACACGGGTACACATCCACATATCTTCTTGACTGCTTATAAGCGTGGAGTCAATATTTCTGTCATCAAATTTATACGTGATATGTATAAAAAGTTAAATGCCAAAGTTAAGATTACCATCTCACCTGGTACGGTGGAACTCACTCCTTTAATTCCAAGTAAAAAAGGGCATTGGACAGTGCGTTGTTACTTCTTCCCCTCCCCTGTTTAATAACACTATCATTGTGCCACAGCAGAAAGTTCTAACCACATGTATATTTAATGGTATTAATGTTTCGCTAGATAACTGTGCTGATGACATCCTTGATATTAGTAAAACAGCCTTTGGAATTGAGGAAAATTTTGTAAGTCTCGATAGGGAGTATAAAAGTATAGGTCTTCGATTTAATCGAAGACCCTGTTCGATTGGAGCTTTGTCGCAGAAACTTAAAAAAGGGCGCATTCGATTGGAGATTCAAAGGGCTAGTGCCCTTTTTAATAGTTGAAAGTGATTGGAAGGCAACTAATCCCCCTTTCACGCCCTCGTTTTCCCCAAAAATATACAATCAAATTTTTAGATAGCCATTTTGTCCAATGTCGTTGAATGTTTTGGAAATTAGGTTTTTAAGGATGCCACCCCCCCCCCCCCACCTTCCCCACAGCCCTCAGGGAAAGGGTTATAAGTTATACCCTGGGGGCATGTAAGGTTTTCATAGAAAACGTTGTCCCCCTCAGAGCCCTCGGGGCAAGGGTTATAAGTTATACCCTGGGGGCAAATAAGATTTTTATTGAAAGCTTTTTCGTATAAACTAGAAAAAGGATGCATTCGATTGAAATTCAAAGGGCTAGTGCCCTTTTTAATAGTCGAAAGTGATTGGAGGGCAACTAAACCCCCTCTCACGCCCAGCTTTTCTCCAAACACATACAATCAAAATTTTTAGATAGCCACTTTGTTCAACGTCGTTGGAAGTTTTGGAAATTAGGTCTTTAAGAATGACACCGCCCCACAGCCCTCGGGGCAAGCTTTGTAAGTTATGCCCTGGGGACATATAAGGTTTTTATAGAAAACGTTGTCGTATAAAGTTCAAAAAGGGCTCATTCCATTGAAAATTGAAAAGGCTAGTGGCCTTTTTAATAGTCGAAAGGAATTGGAGAGCAGCTAACCCCCCTCTCACGCCCACCGTTTTCCCAAACACATACAATCAAAATTTTGATATTGCCATTTTTTTCAACGTACTTAAAAGTTCTGGAAATTAGGTCTTTTAGGATGTTGACCCCCTCCAAGCCCTCAGGGCAAGGGTGGTAGGTTATGCCGCGGGGGCATATGAGGTTCTTATAGAAAGCGTTGTCGTAAAAATTTATAAAGGGCTCAGTCGATTAAAAATTGAAAAGGCTAGTGCCCTTTTTAATAGTTGAAAATAATTGGACTAACCCCCCTCTCATGCCCACCATTTCCCCAAACACATCCAATCAAAATTTTGAGATAGCCATTTTGTTCAAAGTAGTTAAAAGTTCTGGAAATTAGGTCTTTTAGGATGGCCACCCCCTCAGAGCCCTCATGGCAAGGGTTGTAAGTTATACCCTGGGGGCATGTAAGGTTTTTGTAGAAAGTTTTGTCACACAAACTTCAAAAAGGGCTCATTTGATTGGAAACTGAAAGGGCTAGTGCCCTTTTTAATAGCCGAAAGTGAATGGAGAGCAACTAACCCCCCTCTCACGCCCACCGTTTCCCCAAACACATACAATCCAAATTTTAGATAGCCATTTTGTTCAACGTCGTTGAAAGTTTTGGAAATTAGGTCCTTAAGGATGATACTCCCCCTCCCCCAGCACTCAGGGCAAGGGTTGTAAGTCATGCCCGGGGGCATATAAGGTTTTCATAGAAAACGTTGTCGTAGAAACTTTAAAAAGGGCTCATTAAATTGGAAATTGAAAGGGCTAGTGCCCTTTTTAATAGTCGAAATTAATTGAAAGGCAACTAATCCCCCTCTATCGCCCACCATGTTCCAAAACACAAGCGTCATAAGGTCCCAAAATGCGCCTAATAGAAATTTTGAGATACCCATTCTATTCAAAATAGTCTAAATATCATATAACAAGGCTTTTGGGGTTGAAACAAACCCCAAAGATTAGGAGCAAGGGCTGTTAGTTATGCCCAGGGGGTATTAAAGGTTTTAATGGAAGGGATGGTTGTTTAACTTCAGAAGAGGCTCAGTCTTTCTCCCTGAAAAAGACTATATCAATACAAAACGAACAGAAATTAATCAAAAAAACTTTTTGCACAAATTAAGTTTTTCCAAAAAAGGTTAGAACTCCATTAAACCAAAAAACAAAACAAAAACAGAATCAAATAATCTACCAAGGATACAACTACCACAAATCAGTATCAGTAAATAAATGAAACCCAAAACAAACACAAACTAAACCAAGTCAAACTCAAAATGAGCAGAAATTAATCTGTGCAGGGTTCTAAACCCTATGCTTTCTAATTGAGAATATAATTTGTTCTTTACTGAAAAAATTCTTTTAAATTGTTTCACTTTTATAACTTTAAGAAATCAAAAATTAGTCAAAATTTTAAGGAATAAATATCAGCATATGTATATTAAACCTACAATGCTCACTTTTTCATTTGAATTTTTTTTCAGTAAAGTATAAATTATATTTTAGCTTTTATAACCTTTTTTGTATAACCGAAGAAATGTTTGCGAAAACTCATGGTAGCATTATATTGGATGTGTCTGATACTCAAGATCAGGGTTGCCACTCAGCCGGTTTTTTGATGGCACTTTGGGTGGCAAAATATTGTCAATTTTGTTTAAAAGGTGTCATTTTCCAAAAGATATGCCGCTCGCGACGCTTCACGTCGCTCGCGCTCATGTCAACAAGCTTTTTAAATTGAAAGTATTGGCCTATCCGCTTGGGATCACCCCCGCGTGGTTTCCCGCATCTTTAAATTCTCCAACATGAAATGTCGGATCTAATGCCATCTATCAACTATAAAAAAGAAATTTTGATTTTACTTCGTCGGTGCTGATTTCTGGCTTTGCGCAGCACTTCCACTCTTGTCAACTTTCCAGCCCCCTCCTAAAAACCCGCTAAAACACAAATGTTGCTTACTGTAAAAAATGGAAACTCGTCCCATAGAGTACTTTCTTCTCTATTTTTTTTTGAACAGTCTTTGTTCATAGCGTGAAAAAGGAACGGAAAAAGAAAAGAGGAAAAACCTTTAATTTTTTTTCTTTTGAGAAAACGGAAAAAAGCGACAGAAATACTCATCTAATTTGAGAGTTTTTCATCCCGTTTTTCCATAAAATGGACTATCTGGATTATTGCAGTGCATTCAGGTGCTTGAAACTTATCTTTTCCCCGAAAATGCTGAAGAGAATGCCACGAACATAGATCGTAGCTATTGATGACCCTAGGATAAACACAACTAATAGTGGTTAAGACACTAACTCTTTCAAATAATTTATTTTGCAAAAACTAGTGGAAAAACAATAAGACAGCTATATCATCTAATCTGTTTATCACAACCTGAATAGAATAAGTTTCACGAGAACTCTCGCCACTCCCAGTAAATTTTTCTTTACGATGTCTCTAGGGACTAGGGCATAGAAACAGTCAACTAGCATTTTAAGTATCAATACGAAAGCACCTTTATAATAAAAAACCAGCATTTAGAGTATTAGCGTGAAAGCACATTTACAATGAAAAATTAGTGGGAATGAAATAACTAAAATGATGAAGTGCGTCCAAATTTAATTTATGTAATGATGTAACATAAACTTAAATAAGAAAAAAAAGTGAAATTAGATTGCGATTTTCCTAATGGTTGCATAGGATTTAAGATAATGGAAGTTTTGGCATCAATTTTGTTTTTAGTATGATGGTTATGTATGAATATTCATTTGTCCATTGCCAAGAGTTCAAAGAAAAAATATGAAAATATGAACGGAAATGTTACAGCGCATTTTTGCGTCACTGGCCCAGTCACTGAAGAGGTCACTAGATACTCTTTTGGAACACCAGTGAGCTCAGTGGATGTTTTTGCGTTGCTTAGTCTTTGTGTGATGTCACCAGTGAGCTTTTCAGTCACTGGGCTTCAAGAGCTCCAGTCACGGAAATCGATGAAAAGACGCGTAAAGTTAAGCAGTCACTGGCCCATTGACTGGCTAACATAGTAACAGCTATTAACATAGTGGCGCAAAAATACACTATTAGCTTTTCTTGCTCTTTTCTTCTTTGAATTGTAGTCAACCTTCAACTAATAAAACATAAAAATTGAATTCGGACCCACTCAAGAATTGCAAACTGCTTGACTGACTTATCGTCTATGAGCCTACAAATTATTGCAACAACACAAAATAGTTGAACTAAACCACTGAAAAAAATTGAAGGCTTCTCCACCACATTGCAGTTAAATGTCTGTCTCTGTCCTCTTCATTGCCAAGTATTTCGTATCAAACATCACTGGGTGATCTTCGCTTATCAGTGATAAGAATAAGAATATAAAAATTTCTCACACACAGATAGAGACAAACACGTTTACGTTTTTCACCGGACAGAAAGATTCTTGCATCCAATAATTGCCGCGCGCGGAGTCAAGATAAGAATCTTAACTGACGGAAAAAGGATATCGATGCATATCTACATTGACAGTTTTCCTTCTGGTTTTTTGTCTGAAAAAATTCTTTTTTTTGTAAAATAGTGCTACTTAGCAAAAAAAGTGCCACTTTTGCTAAAAAGTGTCCTAATAGTGTCAGGTGTACCAAAAAGTGCCCTTTAAAAAAAAGTGTCGAAAGTGACACTAAAGTGTCACCAGTGGCAACCCTGCTCAAGATATGGCTATTTTCAGAACGGGTACTGTATGATTAGAGTGTACCTTTGCCGAACGATTGGAGGAGAGTATTACATTAATCTCGCTAAATCAATTTGAAACCTGTTGGGTAATTACCCCTGATGGCAGTTTTCTATTAGACTTGGCACCATGAACACAAAGCAAATAATCAATGTATTCAATTTGGATCTTTACATGTCCAAGTACAAATCCTATTGCATACCCTCGGATTTTATCGACTCTATTCAAAGCGTTAGCAATATCCGTATCATTGTTAACAGTAGCCCATCAACTGTAAAGACGGGGCATTGGCTATGCATCTTTCAAACAGCGAAGACTATTGAATACCTAAATTAAATTCCTTTTAATCAGACATTTCAGGCCTTCGCTTTTAGTAACATGACACAATTAATTTAGAAGAACATCCAAGAATGTATATCAGTCTAAAGATATTTGAAAAACCATCAAAGCATCTTTTATGAATAAAATAACGTTATTTTTAATGTAATTTTTACATGTGAATTTTTAACGTAATTTTTATATGTAGATAGAGAATACTTCAAATTTATCGGTCGGTCAAGTGGACGAGATTTGAATAGACGTTAACGGCCTCAACACCCAGACACCCTAGCCAAGTTCTTGGAAGGATCAGTCGCTGTTGTCGTTGATCAAATGGACGATACCAGCAGGTTTTTCTGGGCCCTCAAGTCCAAGTGTCCAATAAGGAATTCTTGTATCATCCCTCAGTGCTTTGGATCAAACCATATGCAGCCAGACCTCAAAGGGTTCCTCAAGACTCTGCAGCAAAGTTGTTGGGGGGAAACATCGTCACTGTCGTTATTCTATCACTACATCGCTGGCCATTGTCCAGGACGAATGAAAGTCGGGACTCGTCAGAACACTGACTACAACAGTTTTTCAGTTGGAATCTAGGCTGTTAAGTACATGAGAGTAGGATGATCAAATCCATTAGAACTTTTTTAATTCTAGCTGCTATAGTCTCATTATTCCCCCCCTCCCCCATCTCTTTAGATATTATTATCAAGAGGAGTACTTTTTGTCTAGGACCCAAAAACAGCACCTGAATCTTATATTACAAATATTCCAGGAAAAAAAACGATCCATTCCAAATACATTTCTACTAACCTATAGCTTAACTCTCAGAATTGACCCACCATCTTGTTATTCCTCTTGCAATCCCTTCTTTTGTTTTTAGTCTTATTTAATTTGGCAGTGGTATGGAATTTCAATTATTTTTGGGGGGGATTTCGCTTGAGAAACTATTCAAACACAAATTCATTACAAGACTATTTTCTAAGAAAGAAGAGAAAGGTATTTACACTGTGGTCAAAATAGGACTAACATGATCTCATCTTGTAAGAATATATATCAGCCTGTTTCAACAGCTAGGTCCCAGTTTCCATTAAGTTAAGAGTATTCTCAAATATTTACTTTGTTATAGGGGGAGAGACTTGGAGGACGAAGGATGACATAGTTAAGATATAATTTTAAGGCTACTTCAATTAAGGTTGAATTTGATTATCTGGTGAAACTTGATGTAAGGTAAAAAATAATGC
>JAQQPU010014409.1:7130-22766 GCA_029168905.1 Artemia sp. Kazakhstan ARC1039 | reverse complement strand
ATGCAGAACCTGCAAGGGAACAATGTGTTCCAACTCCCCAAAAATCGACAGCAACAATGATGAAGAGAACCTAGAACCCTAGTCGTTAATCCATTCCAAATGAAAAAGTTGTGAAACTAGTCGGAATCTGATTCTCTATTTTGTATTTTTTATAAGATTGATTCTATTTAATAGACTGTGAAGATTAGACACTATGGGTTGACCCTAAATTGTATACGAAGAGTGTTTTAAGTGTGATTTACGATACTGACCACTGAAAACCAGTTCGGTTTGTAATTCACTTTCCCTAATTATTTTCTAAAAAAATGTAGATCATTCATTAATGATTACGATTTTTTTTTTCTGGTTCAGTGAACAACCTATTTGATTCTATTTTCGATCTCAGCTCGTGATTCTACGTCAGAACCACACTTTCATTCAAGAAAATCGGGCTACAACGAAAATTGTATTTTTTAGGCGAAAAAAGTCGAAAAAATACAGTTACTTTTTTTATGGTGCTTCTTACGCTAAATCCGACTTCGTTTTCGGTCTCGCCATGTTATTTTGGGTTAGAATCATACTTCCGTTCAAGAAAAACCGATGTCCACGAAAATTGCGATATTTATTCGAATAACGAAAAAAATAGCATTAAAAGCCAAAAAACGGTTATTTTGCGTCGACTCAGAATATGCGAAAATTTATATGTTGTTCAGGTTTTTTTTCTCTACAAGATGGTGTAAAAATCATTTCTGTTGCAATTTGTTTCGGGTCGACCTCTTTTTGGAGCTCATTTTCCTGTACTAAGAGGAAAGGAAATAGTAAATGGTAAATAAAACCAAAAAAGGCTGAGAAAAAAAGGATTTTGTCAGCCAGTGGTAAAATATGAAGACAAAAAACCAGCAAATATTTTGGCTAGGACCTTTGCCAAGCTGTCCTCAGTGCTAAAAAAAACAACAAGAATCTAATCTTCTAGAGTTCACTCTACAAGATCTGAACAAACACTGAATGAAAGACCAAAGCCACAACCAATGAAAAAAAGGATTTTACTGAAGAGATTGTGCAAGGATGCTTTGCCTAGCAATACTTTTTGCTCTTCTGCTATTTCAGTTTTCATTAGATATGTTAATAGGTTCTCTTAAATTTATTGGGTGCAATTATCAAAAGAGTCTTTTAGTATTGTATATAAATATCATGGCAGAGACTCCCTTAGCCTTTAGAGATGTTCTTTGGAAGTTGCACCAATTACTTTCTTTGCTTCCTTTTTTCTGTAGGGTACCTAAAGAGATGCCTTAGAACATCCAAGTCGTCATCAGAAAATGACATCATTCTTGTCTTAAAACAAGGGTTGATTTTAGGATTTTTGCAAAATTAGAAGCACCTTCCACCTACCATTTTGAAAATTGCACCTCCAGCAAAATATCTGACCTCAGTAGCATAATTAGGGGGAAAGGGGCCAATGTTTGTGCAAGGAGCAAGGAAAACCTGCCAGCAAATAAAAGCAAAATTACAGCTTCTAAATATGGTTTCCTAAAAACTTAGACAATTTGCAGCAGAATATTAATTTTTAGGGAAATTTACTTGTCTGTAATAGGTACTTAAGAGTAGTCCCCGAAGCCGCGCCACGCCGAAATGACGGCGGCTAATGTGTGATTCAGTATCGGCGGTGGTGCGCCGCCAGGCATGCCGAAATTTTTTTGGTGGCGCGCCGCCGATTTTAGCCCGGCGGCGCGCCACGGCGCGCCGATTTTTCTGATTAAAAATAATAATAAAAATTCCACTTCAGCAAGCACGTTCAACCTCGATTTTAGTAAGGATTTTTAAATGGTTGGCTAAAAACATACAAGAACAATATGACAAAACAGGAATTTGTTGGGCCGTGCGGAAAGTGTTTATGTTCACTGTCAATCAGACCAAGTAGAATTCTCATTTTTAGCCACTAGACCCAGGGAAACCTATGTTGTGCTTATGTTTAACATCGCATTGTTCCTATAAAATCCTGTGTTTAGTCATTTCCTTCTTGTTAATGATTTGGGCTAATGTCTGTATAACTTTCAAAGTTTGAAGTTCAAACACCTCCTGTTCATCAAATACATACGAAAAGGAAGTGAAAAAAAGCAAACGAATAACAACATCGAAAAAACACTGTATACAAATCAGTTACCATGGCTTAACAACACCAACAATTTTAAATCAGCAGTTACATCACCTAAGTTACAATTGATGTAACAAAAGTGAGTTTGTTCACTCTGCCTGGAGCCATTGATCTTTTTGCAGTCACTATCAGTCCTGTCCTGCTAAAAAGCCGTTTAGCTGGGGCACATGTGGCCGGTACAGCCAGAACTTGACGAGCGTAAACTGCCACTTGCAGGATCTGATGCTAGTATTGGACCTTGGGGTCCCACAGAATGCTGCAAATGGGCTTCTTCTTTGTATCTGCTGAAATAAATTGTTTTATAAGGGAGAACAAACCTGCACCTTCACCATAGGGCTCCTGCGCCCTACACTACAGGAGGAACTAAACTGCACCTTTACCCTCTTTTCTTATCAACACGGAATAACCCTCTGAAATTCTTTTCTGAAAGAAGTGGTCAAGTTATAACGTTTCAAGTCAAAGTTTAAGGCTACTTCAACTTCAGTGTGCTCTGCTAACTGTGCAAAAAAATGTAATTCATTTCTATAGATATATTTCTATACTAGCTCTAGATAATCTACCAAGCGGGAAACTACCACAAATCAGCATCGATAAATAAATGAAACCCAAAACAAACAAAAATAACAATAAATAACTGAGTCAAACTCAAAACGAGCAGAAATTAACATAAGTTGGGCTCAAAACCCCTATGCCTTCCCAAGGCCAGAACATAATTTTCACTCTACTGAAAAAATATCAATGTTTTTACTTTTATAACTTTAATAAATCAAATAATATTAACATTTTGATTACTAAATATCAGTATATGTATATTAAACTGGCAATGCATATTCATTTGTAGTTTTGTCAGTAAAGTACAAATTATGTTCTGGCCTTGGGAAGGCATAGGGGTTTTGAGCCCAACTTATGTTAATTTCTGCTTGTTTTGAGTTTGACTCGGTTATTTATTGTAATTTCTTTTTGTTTTGGGTTTCATTTATTCATCAATGCTGATTTGTGGTAGTTTCACGCTTGGTAGATTATTTTATTTTAATTTTGCTCATTTTTGGTTTAATGGAGTTCTTTACTTTTCTTTGAAAAAACTTATTTTTTGGAAACAGTTTTTTTAATTAATTTCTGTTCGTTTTATATTGACATAGTCTTCTCAGGGAAAAAGAAAATCATACCTTAAATATTTTCGTTTTTTTAAGAATTTATAGTTTGGACTGCTATTTGTATGCTGGAAAACAATTTTCAGCAAAATTTAACAACATAGACCCTTATAAAAATCTGGACACAAATTGTAGTGTTTAATTTAGTTTCATACCTCCTCTAGTTGACCTGAAATGGAAAACTTGATAACATTCGCAAAAAAATTGGTTTACTTTCTTTGATAGCTTGGATACACTTACGCTATTTTGATTTGGTCAAATTTTACGAGCAGAAGAAGCCCTGAAAGTTTGAACATAATACCCTCAGTCATTAGCTGCGTTGGTTTTCGTCATTCTATGGAAATCAAATCCTCGGTTTTACAATTAAGCCGTTCGTTTTTGCTGTTCTATGAAATGTTTTGCTTATAAGCTGTTCTTTGAAATGCTGTTCTTTGTTCTTAGTACCGTCGTTCTTAGACCGACGAACTGAGCCTCATACTCCGTTCAACAACTTTAGTTTTACTTTTGGGCGCCAAGTTTTAAAATAAAAAAAAAAAAACATGACAGAAAACAAGTTTATTGATATTTAGTTTTGTAGATTTTGTTGATGGGGTCTTTCATCTAAAAAATAGTAGTGATTTGTTTTTCATATATGTGGCACAGTTTTGAAATCTTCAGAAAGTTCTGGAAGCATTTTTGAGATAAATTGCTTTCCAAACTTACAAAAATTCCTTAGGGGTCACTTGGAAACATCATGGGAGGAATTTATAGATATTTTACATTACAACTAAATCTAAGAAACTCCAGCTAACCCCAGGTTTCAATACCCTTAGGAATATGTTCAATTGTTCAAACGTCTTAAGCTTAAAATTTAGAAAGGAAATTCGGCTGATTAAGTGTTAGGCTAAGTGCCACAACTATGAGTATTGTCCATATTATGGAGTAAAAAATATTTTCTTAACATGTGTCCCTATGTGGAGTCCACTATCTAGGATTGCACCCCATTTCAACTAATCTAATGTCTATGCCCATTCATAAGCATTCAAAAGCAAGAGTGCCCATTTGCACTCTATAGAACGGTGCAATAGTCACTCAACAGTCACTTTCCTCTAGTAACTCTATTGCTTGTTTTGCTACATTCACAAGTATATTTTCCATTTTTGTTGTGCTGGTTGATTGAAATTTTATCTGTGACTTTGAAATTTTATCTGGCTAAGGAAAGCTCTTATAAGCCGTTTTTTCAGTTAAAACGAAGTTCTTAGAACGGCGAAATAAAATGCAATTTAAGAGTAAAACCAAGAAAATCTTTTTAGTACTAAGAACGACGAACGGTAAAAACGAATGCAGCTATTCTTGGGATACTGCTGAGATGCCTTATTGGGAATTAGCATAAACACAGTGCATTTTGATTTAATCTTAAGGCAACATTTACTTTTTAAACATAAAGGCAAATGGGAGGGTGGGCGTGGGAGGGGGATTAGTTTCCCTCCAATCACTTTCGACTATTAAAAAGGACATCAGCCCTTTCTATTTTCAATCGAATGAGCCCTTTTCGAAGTTCCTACGACAACTCCTTTGATACAAAGTGCCCTGGTCTAAACAACAACAACAACAACAAAAATGATACATTATACCCACATCAATCTCTACTATAAAAATGTCAAGCCTTCCAATCACTTTCGATTGTTAAAAAGGGCACTAGGCTTTTTGATTTCCAAACTAATGATCCCTTTTTGAGTTTCTACTACAACGCTTTCTATAAACACTGTATATGCACTCAGGGCATAAATTACAACCCTTATCCTAAGGGCTGGGAGGGTTGTTGTCATCCTCTAAGACCTAATTTCCAGAACTTTCAACTACGTTAAACAAAATGGCTATCTCAAAATTTTGATTGTATGTGTTTTGGAAAATGGTGGGCGTGGAAGGGGTTTCAGTTGCCTTCCAATCATTTTCGACTATTAAAAAGGGCACAACCCACTCAAATCTCTAATTGAATGAGCCCTTTTCGAAGTTTCTACAACAACTTCTTTGATATTAAGTGCCCTGGTCTAAAAGAAAAAATAGTAAATAATACATTGTGCCAACATCGTTCTTATATACCTCCAGGGCATAACTACAAAACCCTTGCCCTAAGGGTTGTGGGGGAGTAACCTCCTCAAAAAACATATTTTCTCTCTGGAAATCAGTTACTCTGAACAAAATGGCTATCTTAAAATTTTGATTGGATGTGTTTGGGGAAACGGTGGGCGTGGAAGGGGTGTTAGCTGCCATCCAATCACTTTTGACTATTAAAAAGGGCACTAGTTATTCCAATATCCAATCGAATGAGCCCTTTTTGAAGTTTCTATGACAACTCCTTTGATACGAATTGCCCTGGTATGGAAAAAAAAACAAAAAAAAAATAATACATTGTGCCAACATTGTTCTTTACTTAGACAGCTCGATTGCGCTGCCTATGACAACATCCTGAATTGCCTAATGCTCTTTTACCTACCTCTTTTCATCCGAAAAATCAGAAAGAAAAATGAACAGAATTTTAAAGTGGAAGGTAGAATTTCTTCTTCTATTTAACAGCTAGGTAGAATTTTTGTTTCAAGAAAAATTTCTTCTTCACCTTCCTATGAACCGATATACATGGCAAGCCCAAGATGACAGTATTTATTTTTAAGAAACAGATTAGCCGGGATGATGGTTGAAGCCCGGAGGTCAATATCGATAACCAAAAAAGAGAGAAAAAAAACGGCGGCGTATTACTGACGCCGCCGCCGATAGAATCAGCAGCGGCGTCAGCACGCTGATGAAAGCTCGGCGGCGCGCCGCCGGTTTTTTTTTCGGCGGCGCGCCGCCGACTTTTCGGCGCGGCTTCGGGGTCTACATAAGAGACCAATACAAGAAATAATATACTGCTTAGTTACAATTTTTTTAATTTATTGTACTGTATGGCAAAAATAATCATGTTGACTGGAAGATGTGTTATCCTACAGAATGAGAAAAGTATATCAGCGTTTTATAAGACTTTGGCCAGCTAGGCCGGAATCAGTTAGGTAGCCCACTGTTTCAACCCTAGGCTTTTCCCTGAAAGGGTTTCCATTGATTATATTTAAAGATGGTATTAACATGAGAGAAAGTATGGTAAAATTCTACTTTACCTACTTTTGACTATCTTGGAAATGGGTTAGGTTAAGAAAATGAAACTTTCAGGGATGGGTCTACAGGCTAAAGTATGCCCTGGGAAGATATTTTGAAGTACCCTCCTCCACTCCTCCCTCTAGAGGGTCCGGACCTTTGATAAGCTTTAAAAATATGTGAGCTATAGAAGTGAAACCTTGCAAAATAAATCTTCTGCTTAAATGAAGTACAACAAAATTGTTTTCAGCTTCACAACTTTGCTCAATCCCAATTTATAAGGTTTTAAAGATATGCAAATACATTTCCTATATTTTGGAAATAAACTATTTATGTGGCTTAAAATTCTGCTCAAATAACTGAAATTGCATTTTCAGAGCTTAAGCCAGAGAAAAAGAAACTGATAACTGAAAATTAAGGTAAAATGTAGTTTTGTCAAAATTTCAATGGGTATAGACCTGTCATGTAGGCAAATTGCAGGACCCTCTAGAGGGAGAAGGAGTGGAGGTAGGTACTTCGAAATACCTTCCCAGGACATACTTTAGCCTGTAGACCCATTCCTGAAAGTTTCTTTTTTCTAACCTAACCCCATTCCAAGATAGCCAAAAGTAGCTAAAGTAGAGTTTTACCAAAAGTATATTTGACATCTTGAAAAAGTATATCTTGTTATGTTGATGCCATAAAACGTGCCGGCAAAAACATATATTTCTACTGGACAAGACTTTACATTCCTCTCTGACTAAAAATTTAAGAAAACTTTCAATGAATATCATGTATAGGCTAGTATGATAATCATAGTAAGTCAATGTGATCTGGCAGCATAAATTCCATAAAAACTGTTGAATTAAAGTTTCCTGGTTAAAGGTGCAGATTACTTCCCATGTAATGTAGGATATAGAGGCCCTACCAGTAGAACCAGAATTTATAGTAATAAGTGATTTGTTTGAATCCTGCTTCACCTAGAAAGTATCTATGCAGCTCTGCTGCTCAATTGACCAAATAATGTACACTAAACAAATAAGTTATTTAGTGGAAAAAAACTGCATCTTTACCATTCTCCCATTTACACACCTACCTACTCTCATGTGAGTATTATAATTTAAAACACTATTTTGTAAGTTTGAAATTTCTTAATATCTCATTCTCAAATCAATAATGTTAAATTGAGAACAGAAGAAAAACAGTTAGAAAAAAAAACAGAAACAGGACAAAATAATTATTGTAAAAACAGAACAGAACAGGTAAATAAAATTCAGGTCATCTGTTCTGTTTCTGTTTTTCTGTAAGAACAGAAACAGGTACTTTAAAAAACAGAAACAGTGCCCATGCTTAGTGGATACAATCAGCCATCAACCAATGTACTTAGATGTAAGAAAGAACTATGTTTTGGTAAGGGGAGAGGAGGGGGTGGCTTAATCAGATCTTTTATGGTTTTTACTCTAGACAAACTTTTATAAATGTACGTAAAAGCTGCATCAACGCCAAGGGGGGGAGCAGAGTTTTCCTATAAAAATAAGGAGGAACTACACAAAATTAAAACTACCAAAGCCTACCAATTATATTTGATTTTGCAAATACGACTAGTTTGTATTAATTATTTACGCACAATAATTTTGTATGTTGAGACAAAACCGCTCTCGCGAAAAGATTAACAACATTTATTTTATTATAGTAAAATAGTATTTAAGTTACATAACTGTATTATAATGCCTTTTAACTTATGATGTAAATAGTATAATTATGACTTGAAAATAGTATTTAAACCTTTTAATGTAATGTTTCCAGAATAACAAGAAAATAAGGATTCTATTGATATATGAACAAAATTAAAACACTAAAGCGATAAATATAACAAGTGGTATAATTGGTCTTTCTAAAAAGATATTCTTGGCGCTAAGTTAATTAACTAATAATTTGAAGCGTTTAATCTTGAATAACTAAAAAAAAACATATTAATGCATAGTTTGATGTTTTAGCTATTCAATAATATTATTATACATATCTTTTCAGAAAAAGTTATTCCTAAATAATTTTTCTCACTTCAATCGCTTTTTTTTACATAGTTTATTTTCAAGTAATTGCAGTCTTTGTGTTTTCCTAGAGCAGTCAGGAAAGTTACAATTTGTGGAGCTAGTGAACCAGCCCTCTTGCTGACCCTTGTAAAGTTTAGTCTAATATCTTTCTTTTTGTCTCAGGTTTATTCTGCACTTTTTCTTATTGTTACTATTCCTTCTCCTGTTTTCCTCATCGATACCTTAATATGTAAACTCGGTCGCACATGGAACTTTGATTTAGGCTTTGAAGCAAAGATTATGATGAATGATATATCATAATTTGATAATTATTGTATATTAATATAATATATCGTTACTGTTGCCTCTGATTATATAGTTGCTTCAGTAATTACAGTATTCTGATTATATAGATACATGGCTGTATATGAAAGGTTGAATGTAGGCCCTTCTTGAAATCAACAAACCAATATTTGAAGCGGGCAAAAAGGAAACAGTAGAAAGAAAAGAGGATTTGAAGAGGCAAGAAGATTTTGGAAGGAAGGCCTTCTAATTAATTAGTATTCCAACTACTTTTTGTAATCTATGCCTTTCTTCATTGTATAGTTTTGTACCATTTAAAGTTGCATTTACTTTTACGCATCTGAACTGATTCTAGAGTTTCATTCTTGGTCAAATTCATTAATTGGGTTGGCAATGCATCTGCCAAACTTTAGCTTAGCTCGAATTAAACCTTTATTGAGCGTTGAAACAGCTGAGGGTGAGCGACTACTGAAAATCTCATAAATATAACAAGAGTCTGACTAGCCTTTGCTGCCACAGTCTGGACGTCTGAAAATGGAATAACCGATTCAATGTTTTCAAAAATTCATTGTGTGATTGTTTTGGACTTATATGGCACTCAAGATATGAGCATAGTACAAACGGGAAATGTACATTTAGAGTGCACATTTGCTGATGCTTTAACTGAAAATATAACATTATTATCACTGAGTTAATTTGAAAACTATTGAGAAATCACACCTAACAGCATTGTTCTACTAGACCTTGCACCATGAACAATAACCAAATAATCAGCGCAGTTAGTATGTATGTATACATGTCGCAATACAAGTCCTATTGTGTACCATTGGACTTCATTGAAAAAATTCCAAGTGTTAACAATACTCTAATCATTGTTAATAGTAGTCCATCGAGTTTGAAGACAGGTCATTGACTATATGAATATCGAATTTTTTGATGATCTTAGCCTATCATATAAATTGTACACTCCACACATCAACAACTTTATTGAGAGCACTGGGAAAACTATTGTTCAAATTCAGAGGAGAGTACAGGATTTAACGACTAAGACATTTGGCTTTCATTCACGACTCTTTTTTATGTTCAGATTTCGTGGCTATACCTACAAGCAGTTTCTCAGCATCTACATTGACTTTCCTTGTTAGAACGATTTCCTAGTGGAAGCTATACTTTCAAACAGGTTTAATATTGATTTTGGTTCCCTACGAATAAAATGTTCTAAAA
The DNA here is from genome assembly GCA_029168905.1 of Artemia sp. Kazakhstan ARC1039. NCBI lineage: Eukaryota > Metazoa > Arthropoda > Branchiopoda > Anostraca > Artemiidae > Artemia > Artemia sp. Kazakhstan ARC1039. Next base: position 12,837 of record JAQQPU010014409.1, on the reverse strand, counting down.
ATGTATGTAAAATTGTTTATTAATAAAAAAATTATATATATACATAATAAAAACGACTTTTCTACTCTTTAGATTTCTTCTACTAGGTGTAGGTATTTGTCACAAAATTTCTATTGCGGGTAGATTACCTGAATTCACTGTATACTGATCCTGATGTGCTGCAATGTCAGGGTCACATTTTCTACAGTATAATTTAACTTCACTCTTATCATATCTCTTTGTATAGTCAATGATACTATTTTCATTCATTGTATAAAGTTCGCGTGTTTCAATTTGCTTATTTGAAGCAATGTCACATAAAGTGTACTCAGGTGGTCAATCACATTCTCTAACAGCCAAATAAAAATCAGTAGGCTTATAATCATAATAGCCATTGTGTTCAACAATGCATACTGCGTCATTGGCGTTTTATTGAAAACTATGGGTATCTTGAACAGTCCCTGTCCCTGGAAACAACTAATAAAAATGAAACAAAAATTTTAAATATTAATTGCTTAAAGCTCAGAAATTCAAGATTTATTTCACTGTAAGTTTACGTTTATTTTCAATATTGCAAGTAGAAACAAAAAAAAAATTTTCAGCATAATTCGTTTTCAGTAAAGCACAAATGAAAGAGAAGGCTTTAGTTTAGTAAAGCAGATTCGTGATAGTTTTACAATGGTTGTTAACTTTATCCTTTGACGCGGTGTGGGTATGGTCCTAAAGGTGATTAAATCTAGGGTAGCGTTTCCTTTGGGTCGGCCTGACTAATCATATGAAGCGTACCTACTGGGATAGACGAGAAGCTTAAAAAATGTTATATCGAGAGGTTTAGTATAATATGATTACTTTTATTAAACTCAGGAGTCAACAATGTAAGAATTCAGCAATAAATATACCACTGGGACTATTTGTCCTGCAGCATAAAACAAATTCAATAGTACAGTTACAAAATATAAGACCTGAAGGCACTTATAATATTCTAAGGTATTCCTGAGTTAAAAAGGACCAGATATCACGCGAGAATTAAATAATATATCAATTTGCAAGATACCATAAACTTTATCTTTAATACTTTAGGCCAACCACGTCTTTCCGGGCCACAGATGTACATAATGAATAAGATATACTTAATTGGTCAGCTTACTACCAATAAAAAAGAACATTAGACACGCGCGGTTAGAAAAAAAGCAGCGGCATATCAAAACCAAGCATGTGAGCGAGTCAAAAATGAAAATGTAGAACAAATACAAACTTTTCAATTCAGATTGGTTTTATTAATACTTCACACTTAAATTACGGATACTCACAAATACATTTAACCTGAAAAAAAAAATACAAATGAATGTGCATTGTCAGTTTAATATACATATACCAATATTTAGTAATCAAAATGTTAATATTATTTGATTATTAAAATTATAAAAGTAAAAACTATTATATTTTTTTCAGTAAAGTGCAAATTATGTTCTGGCTTTGGGAAGGCATAGGGGTTTTGAGCCCAACTTATGTTAATTTCTGCTCATTTCGAGTTTGACTCGGTTATTTATTGTAATTTCTGTTCGTTTTGGGTTTCATTTATTTATCGATGCTGATTTGTGGTAGTTTCACGCTTGGTAGATTGTTTGATTTTATTTTTGATCATTTTTTATTTAATGGAGTTTTTTACTTTTCTTTTAAAAACTTATCTTTTGGAAAAAGTTCTTTTAATTAATTCAAATAAGATCAGTTTATGTTTTATGTTTATGAGTTAGTTTATGTATTACTTTTAAGACAACACATGCATTAAATATTAGTTCTATAAATACAAAGAGATCAAACTTTAAACTTTGGAGGAGAAATCCTCTTAAAATGGCAGGACAGGAAAAAATCCGTTAGAATAAAAAATATTGTCAACTCTGTTTGACTTAAATTTCCCCCAGTCAGTTCTATTCTGTGTACTGTTTTCCCTAAACCTCGTAAAAAAAAATACATATTTCAGCAAAAGGCTAAACAATTTTACATGGATAATTAATTTTCTGCTAATGTAAGTATTTTCAATCGATCAAAAGAACTAAATTGATCCAATCTAGCTACAACCATTCTGAGGTTTCGCTGCCTTTCATTAGGAGGCACTGATGACCAATTGCATCTTTCCACAAAAACTTGAGCAACTATGTTATTTGTTGGGGATGAGCTTGAAAAGCAAAAAGTGTAATAATAATAGAGTAGGATATTAAAAGAAGATTATGCACAATAAGATTTTATTCTATTAAGGAGGAAGGAGATAAAAAAAAAGTGACACTTGTGATAAGGGTTACCCTCATGTGCTGTATGTAATAAAAGTTCGCCGGTGGAGATACCTTGACCACATACTACGTATGGACAATCCCTGGCTACCGAATGCAGTGCTACTCCGGCAATCATCGGGTACCCGCCGCAGAGACATATTCAGACACACCTCACAGATTGAATGTGCCATAAAAATCTTGACTGAATAACTTTATCCATTCCTGAGAACTGCAAATACGTTCTTTTGACCATTTGGATGCACATTTGTATTGTGATTCAACCAAACGCCCTTTTGAAACCGCTAACCCTAATTATTAAATAAATACACTATTTTAAACTATTATCTATTCTTTTAACTCATAGACTGACGCCTTGCCATAATTATTAGTTAAATGTCCCTTTCTGTTCCTCCTAGCTTGTTCTTTTTTTCGTAATACTCTTTCACGTTCGAATGAAACAGGCATCCATTTGGGCATTTTAACGCCCATCCTTCACGGAGGATCGAATGTTAATTTGGTTCACTCTGTTTTAGGGTTGTTTTTAAGTTTTAGCCCTGTATTTTTTTATTTTTTTTTTATCACTTCTTTACATGTCTTTTATCTCCAATCGATTAATGTCCTTTTTCTTTTCTAGGTTGATTTGATAAATAGAGCTGAACAGTAAATTTGATCTTAATTCTGTGTAGTCTGTATACTGTTGCCATCTTTTTGTGTAATGGCGTGTATTTTTACATAAAAAGTTGTTGCAACAGACATGGTTTCTTGTAATTGTAAAGTTAAACTGAAAATCAAGGGTTCTCAACCTTAAGTTCGTTTCATTCTCTGTATCATTGTTATTTATGCCTTTTTTCTCCCCATTTTTACATTTTAAAAGAAATTGAACCCTTCACTTTTTTTCAATAAATTATCTTTTTTCCTCATCCCTCGCTAAACAAATTTACTGCTCATTCAAGCTCTTCTGCTCCTTGTACAGCTTCTGCTTCTCAACCAAGAAATTGCATCCTGAGTCAACAAGCAAGTAAACAAGAAAATAAATTCGAGACATTTTATTTTCTCTTTATCTAAATAAATATTAAAAAGAATGTTTAAGTACAACTTTATAATTTGTATTCTTACAGCTTATCATATACTTACTACTTGCCTGTTCCTAGACTCGGGAATTATTTAAGGAACCATTACAAAAAGGTTGAGTCAGTTGGGAAGGTGATCTTGCTCAAAATCATGGTCCTGGAGTCCTAGAATTGTTTTTTTTTTATGTTAGAAAAAGAAGTACCGTATATTTACGCTAATTGATCTACTGGTAAATTAATATAATAATTATAATATAGATAAAATAGACCAATACATCGAATATAATTTTAGAGCAATCAATTGGCAAAGTAATACTTTCAGTCTTAAGTTTGATAGCTTAAGAACTTTACTTAAGAACTCAACGCTGGGACACCCAACGCTAGGTATGTCCTGCAATGTACTCTTGAATGTTGTTTAAAAGAGACCATTAAAACAGGGTATTGTTAAAAACCTAGCATCAAAGGTGTAAGATTATTTAATGACTAAAAATAGGGTAAAACAAAAATCTATAATGTAAATGATTAACTTTCCTAAATAGCAGTAAAGATGTCAAATATTATTTTTGGGAATATAAAGGAAATTGGTAGCTTGGTTGTATGCCATCAGCCAGCAATGACACATGTTCGAAGCTGAAAACTCGGAGTAGCGACGAATTCTGTTAGGAGGTGGGGTGTAATTATTACATTTTCAGTTTTAGTATTATCGTATCTTGGATCTCACCTCTCTTGGGTTAAAATTAATTTAAATGTACTAGTGAGTGGAGGTGGGGAATGGGGACACCTTGGGAACCTGGTCATTTATTTTACCTTCTCACCCAAGTATAACATTTCTAAAGTTTAAAATCTTTTCTGATAGCTTCGTCTATGACCTCAGTTCTGAAAAAAAAACGATTTTTATGTACAAAGAAACGTTTCGCTTGGAATTTTTCTTTCTATGCCATCTATAAATAATGCTTGAAGTAGTTGACATGCTAACCCTTATTGCTGCAGAGAAATGTCACACTTCAAGGCATATAGTAATATTTTAAACCAATGAAAATTCTGCAGAAAAAAGGTATTAGTTTAGCTAAAATTATGCTATTAAAATGAATTGTGAAACATTTAAAAAAGTGTTTTTCACTCACGAAGCTGAACAAGAAGCTACTTTTTTTCGACGCACATGTTTTTCGAATTTTCTTCTGAGTTTCTGCCCTGTTGACAGCCTAATTGCCAATATTGACTTATTAATTCCTTCAAAATTTTCATCAACTGTCCCTAAAAGTAAGGAAAGTCATACTTGTAAAAGATTCAAAGTTTCCCCTGAAACTTGGTTTTATATCCTAATCTCTTACTGAGTTACGTCACATCCCATTTTGATAACTATAACAGACCTTGTATATTTCAATACCGTAGAATAACAATAGGTAGAATAACAATGTATTTATCGATAAGAAATCCTATTGCAGAGCTTGTGATGGTTTCAGTTATATAAAAGATCAAAAATCTGTTGCATCCTTAACTCCTTACTCTTTATTGTGAAGTTTGGCTTTTGTCCAAATTTTTAAAGAAAATTTGCAATTGAAAAAAAAAGATTTTTCTAAGCACTAAAAAACTTAGGTTTAATGAGCAGGGTGTTGAAAATGGGGCACTCCCCCTTATATAAAAAGTAACTTCAATCTGTTATAAGTTTTAAACTTGCTCCTTACTTTAGTTGAAACATCTTTTCTTTTGTTTAATTACATTTCATGAGACTGTAAAGAATTATGAATGCAATGCTTTTGGTAACGCAGTAAAAAGATCAACATTTCAATGATCTCTGTTTGGATTTTGATGTTGATCAAATAGTTCATGATTACTGATGGTAAGTAAGGAGAAATTATAACGTACATGAGGGGATTTGCCCCCTCCTCAACACCTCGCTCTTTAAATTGTGTCCCAATTCTTTCCATTTTGAACAAAATGCCTAATTTTGATCAAATGTCTTTGGAAGAAGGGTAGCGAAAAAAAGGCTTGGGAGGGAAACGGGTTGGCATCAATCACTTTGACTCTTATAAAAAGCACTAGAACTTCCAATTTTCAGCTGAATAACCATGTCGAAAAAGATTAATAAATTGAAACCCTATTGCTCTCTACTTATATTGCGTTTCAGAAATTCTTATTGAAAACCGCCAACAATTTCATCGTTTCAATACAAAATTTAAAGAAGGCTAATTAAATGGTAATAGAAGGATTTATTCCGGTACGCAAAAATTGAACACAGTGAGTGGAGAGAAACGACACCCTATAGAAATAAAAATACGTAAATCATTAGGTCGTAACAAAACATACTGTGCAAAACACATCTTATACCTCTTTCCCTACATAGCATGATCAAGTAGAAAAAAATGTTAGTAACTTAAAAGAAAAAAA
>JAQQPU010014408.1:0-22767 GCA_029168905.1 Artemia sp. Kazakhstan ARC1039 | reverse complement strand
AACTAGAACTTTCAATTTCCAATCAAATGAGCCATCTCGGAAGTTTTACGAGCATCCCTTCAATAAGAACCATATATTCACCCAGGGCCTAATTTACAACAGCTGACCTCGAGCCCTGGGGGGCTGTGTCGAGCCTGGAGTTTTCATTACATGGTCTTTGAACTATTTTAAAAAAAAGGTTATCCCAAAGTTCATATCGGATGGGTTTGAGGATAAAAGGGTGTTGAGCAGGGGAGGGGGGCTAGGTGCTCTCCAATCTCTTTTGACTCTTAAGAAGTGAACTAGAACTTTCAGTTTCCAATCAAATGAGCCCTCTTTAAAATTAATATGAGCATCCCTTACATAATACCCATATATGCCCCGAGGGCATAACTTACAACGTCTGTCCCCGGGCCCTGGGGGGTTGTCTCGACACCGGAATTTTGTTATATGATCTTTGAACTAGTTTTAGCAAAATCACTTTCGACTATTAAAAAAGGAACTAGCCATTTAAATTTTCAATCGAATGAGCCCTTTCTGAAGTTTCTACGGCAGCGCTGTCTATAAAAAAACCTTATATGCCCCCAGGGCATAACTTATAACCCTTGCCCTGAGGGCTGTGGGGGGGGGGGGGGGGTTGTCATCCTCAAAGACCTAATTTCCAGAACTGAAAATTATGTTGAATAAAATGGCTATATCAAAATTTTGATTGGCTGTGTTTGGGAAAAGATGGGCGTAAGAGGGGGGTTAGTTGTCCTCCAATCACTTTGACTATTAAAAAGAGCTCCAGCTCTTTGAATTTCTAATCGAATGAGCCTTTTTTGAAGTTTCTACGACAAGGCCTTCTATAAAAACCTTATATGCCCCCAGGGCTTAACCTACAACCCTTGCCCTGAAGGTTGTGGGGGAGCATCCTCCTCAAAAACATAATTTCTATCTGGAAATCAACTACGCTGAACAAAATGGCTATCTCAAAATTTTGATTGGATGTGTTTTGGGAAATTGTGGGCGTGGACGGGGTGTTAGTGGCCTTCCAATCGCTTTCTACTATTGAAAAGGGCCCAAGCCGCTCCAATTTCCAATTGAATAAGCCCTTTTCAAAGTTTCTACGACAACTTCTTTGATATAAAATACCCTGCCCTAAAGGAAAAAATTAATTGTGCCAACATCGTTCTTATATGACCCCGGGCATAACTTAAAACCCTTGCCCCGAGGGTTGTGGGGGAGTACATTGTGCTAACATCGTTCTTTGTTTAGGCAGCGCGATGGTGCTGCCTAAGATTAGCCATGTCTTGATACCTGCAAAATACTTGATTTTAAATCAACGTAGATCTAATTCAACATAGACGTTACGTGACATTGTCCGTCATGCGACAACCCAAAATCAGTCCAATCTTTCATCCCTTAATTCTATTACTATCTACCTTAGTTCTGCCCTAGGAATGACTTATGGATGGATGACCGATAGACTTATCTATTAACAAATGAAATGTCTTGATGCCTACTCAAAGATATTTGATTTAAAATCAATGGAATGACATCTACATTTTACAACATCGACATTTTACATTTGTAAAACGTAGATGTTTAAATTTCCAGAAAGTGTTTAATTTTCTGGCACATTCCTTATACTAGTTTTCTACAAGGAAAATCAACTCTAAAATATACAGTAACAGTCGGCTGGTTCTATTTTTTTTAGTCTTGGCTGCTGTTTTTAGAAGTATTTCATTAAGAATGTCATTTTTGTCTTTATACTTCTTTGAAAGAAACATAAAAGAGCAGCAGAGTAGGCTACCATTCAATTCCTGAATCCACCCCCAAACATTTACTGTTCTGACAATCCAAAATCGTGTTTCACCTAATTGATTAGTCTACAATGAAAACATGGATAAAATACTCTTTGATGTCATTGTAAAATGTGGATAACAATACCCTGGAAGGAAATCTTCTAATCTGAATAGCCTAGGCCTAATAGAAACATGTTGCATAGGCCATAATAAAGCAAGAATTTCATTTTTTTGGGGTGGGGGGGGGTTCTTTTAGTTTTGTACATAGCCTAGTACTTGTATGAGACCATCAGTAGGGGGAGGGGTCAGGGGCATCCCAAGGCTCATTTTATCAGGGGGGGGGGCAATCTTTGTAAATTTTACTGAATTACTACCTGATCTATGCCAAATTTTCTGCAGAAATCAAGAATTTTGCTTAAGTTTGGCCAATTTTGCAAAATTTATGCTGAAATTTTCACCTTTGGAGAAAATTTGGTAAAATTCTACTTTAGTTACTTTTACCTATCTTGGAAAGGGGTGAGGCTACGAAAATGAATTTTTCAGGGATGGGTCCACAGGCTAAAATATGTCCTGGGAAGTATTTTGAAGTACTTATCTCCTTTCCTTCTCCCTCTAGAGGATCCTGAAATTTGCCTACATGACAAGTCTATACCTATTGAAATTTTGACAAAACAACATTTTACCTTAATTTTCAGTTATAAGATTCTTTTTCTCTGGCTTTAGTTCTGAAAATGCAATTCCTGTTATTTGAGTAGTATTTTAAGCCATATCAATGTTAATTTTCAAAATTTATGAAATGTATTTGCATATCTTTAAAACTATATAAATCAGGATTGAGCAAAGTTGTGAGGCTGAAAACAATTTTGTTGGACTTCATTTTAAGCAGAAGATCTATTTTACAAGGTTTCACTTTTATAACACACAGATTTTTAAAGGTCATCAAAGGTCAGGACCCTCTAGAGGGAGAAGGAGTGGAGGTAGGTGCTTCAAAATACCTTCGCGGGACATACTTTAGCCTGTAGATGTATCCCTGAAAGTTTCATTTTCCTAACCAAACTCATTTCCAAGATAGCCAAAAGTAGCTAAAGTAGAATTTTACCGAAAATTTTACTGAATGCCAAAAAAGTTGGGGGGGGGGGCAGCACACCCCTCCCCCTCAGGATGCCACTAGGAGGAGTGCATTTTCTCCAACACAAATATTATATTTAGAAAAAAACATAGGCCTACAATAGCAAGTCTAATGGTGTTACTTTCTTTTTAATAAGATGTTTTCTTCTGTGAATCTGCTAAACTAGAATTTTACTTAAATTTGCCTTGTTTGGCATTATTGACCAACTATTGATGAGAAATATGTTGCAAAATGACAAAAATATCTTGGTTGTCCAGTGGGTATAAAATTAGGACCAGTTCTGGTCATAAAGAGACATGTTAAGAAAACAATTCTTACTTCATAATATGCATAATAATCCTAGTTAACATATTTTCCAGGGGGAGCACCTTTATTCAGTGTTTCAGTATTGCAGTGAAACAATCCCTTCAAGTTTTTTTTTCCAACTACAGAACTAATGCTGATTGGCCAGTAATTCCTTGTGCCTTCCTTGCTACCATCCTAATATATAGGAGTTATGTAGGCTGTATACCCTATCTTGGATGGCATATTTTTCATCTTCAGATTTCTAAAATCAGCAAATGAGTAGGCTTAATAGTTCAACATGCAGATCTTTAAGAAGGTTTGGGCATAAATCATTAGGTCCCACCAAGTTATTTGGGTTCAGCTTCATCAGTTGTTTCCAAGTCTACCCTATTGACAATAATTAGACTTAGGGACATAAGAGTTGTAATATTATATGTATTTGACTCTGGGAGCAGGGCATCATCAGATAAAGCATATACAGAGGTAAGCTGCTTGCTTGTACTGATTGATAATAGTGCAATCACATCTAGTGTTGCCTCATTACCTTAAATCACAGCTCAGAGCAAAATTAAGGACTTTGATCCTTGCAATGCCCCCTTATGACTTCTATGGGTTGTTTGCTAAATTTGGGTTGAGGACTCATCAGCTTCCCAGGTGTTCAGGAACTCTTGCTGTAGCCATTCTTTGTCTAGATTTTTCTTGAATGCACCTGTTGAATCAGATGCCCTGCTCAGTTATCTTCTATTACAAGGTTGAGCAATGGTGGAATGTGACCATCCAATGCCTATTTGAGAAATCAACTGCCTGATGAAATGAATGCTTAGCTAGACACTCAAAAAATGGCCTAATAGGCTGCTATCCAGAATAGCCATAGCCATCTGCACACCGGACAAAAAGGTAGGTTAAAGTCTCCAACCATGAGTAGGTTTCTGAAGCCTATTAATAGATTTTATTATTTCACGGATGGATCTCTATAAGTTAAGGGAACTTGGACTTCTATAAATCATACCAAAATGGACTAACTTACCTAATAGGTTTATTGATATCCACATTTGTTCTTAATCAGAATTAATATTTCCTACCTGGAAAATTTCTTGGATATACAGAACAATTCCCCCTTTCTTCCTGCATTTATAGGTTATTGACTAATTTGTCTAGGTGTTTTTATTTGTTGTTCTGTTGATGGAACAGTAAACCTTTTAGGTTTTACTACACAAAAATTCACTTCTTCTACTTTCAGAAGAAGTTAATGATTTTTTAGAAATTGTAGAGTTAATGATGTGTTCTGATCTTGCACTTGAAAATCTTTTGACTGACTTTCACTAACAAAACTATCATTCACTGATGCACAACAGAAGAAACTATTTACAAGGTTAGGGGGCCTACTTAAAGCTCTCTCTATGCTGGCAGGGGAATTAGAAGTTTTTAGCCAATTTTTCTACCATAAATTGTGATATTCCTCTATCCCTTTGCTAGCTGAGCTTGGAGCTCTTTGTAAAGTTTGGTTCTTTTGATACAGTTGGCTTGTGGCACATCACTTCTAAATTGGATTCTGCCAGGTCCTCCTGTTTTTTATGACTTCTAGAGAATTGTTTTCTTTGTTGAAAGGGTAAGAACAGAGAAAAATGTAGACATGTCACCATTGGGTAATTTTGGTTGACTAAGCAACAATGATTGCAAAATTTTATTTTTTAAGGAAAAAAAGTAATGTTTTCATATGATGCAGTGTCATGTACTGTTGTCAGATCAATTATTTTTAGTCAGACTATTAAACTTAAATTGCTGTTATTGTAAATAATGATTCTTTATCTACTACTGCTACTAAGAACTCACTGAAGCACCGAGCTGCCTAATGCAAACACAGGAATAGATGCTGCTCCTCCATCCCAGTTTATTCTAAGCTTTACTTCATAGCCCCCCCCCCTTCCACATAAAGTTTAGTTTCCTTTAAATCCCTTCTTATGACCTCTTCTCAAGCCATTGGGGAATAATCCTACTTTTTATTTGGCTTAGATAGATGGCCAAAAACCACAGTCCTTTGTAATGTGTCACTCTTCATTAACAAAACATGATCTAACTATCATAAGCTGTTGTTCATAAGAGGGATCAAATCATATTTTTGTACAACCAATTGTTTGGCACACAGTCATTCAAACAAGAATTTAACATTAGACTCAAACTAAATTCTAGTCCTGCATAAATGGCTCTTTCTGAAGTGGATCTACAGCTAAAACTAGAGGCTAGGAAGGCCCTGACACTTAAAAATACAACCAGAGTTTTGTAAATATGGTCTATACATATATTTCTAATGTGCTTTTTGAAAATTTTTAGTGCTTTAATTTTTTGAAGTACAATTTTATGATGTAGAAAAGTTTTGGCTAAGCAGCCTTTGTGTTGAATTCAGGTATCATTGAAGATTTCTGAGCCTTGTTGCTGTAAAGTAAAAAGTACATGTTGGTCAAAATCATTTTGATATTTTGTAAAATGTATAAGCATTTACCCAACAATGTATCTGCTCTTACTGACTGATTCTTAGGATAATTAAGGGAATCAATGTATAAAGGTATGGAACTACTTAACTTTCAAAAGAAGTGAAAATTTTTGTTGATCTCAGAAGATATTCTAGCAGGCATGTATTTTCTGTTCTAACAAAAGGGTAAATTTGACTCACCCTTAATTTTGACTGATAATTTTTTCTGTGTACCCTTATGAAGTGGCCCAAAATTGCCATAAAATTAAACAGCTTCTCAGTAGAATCTATTATTTATGTACTTGAAGATCACAATCTTTATCAATTACATACAATAATAACAGTTGCCACTTCTAATAAAAAATTTAGTTTATATGTGAAGGACATATAGCTCCCTCAGCTGGCCATGACAAACCTAAACTCCCACCTGAACTACTTAAATACAGCAGAAACTACTATTACTAATAACAACTCACCACAGCACAAAGCTGCCTGAGGCCAACATTGCTATGCATGCTCCTCCTCAAGCTTAATCTATTCAAAGCCTCCCTCTTCACACCCTCCTAAGAAGTTCCTATTCCTTTTAAATCTTTCTTTACGACATCCTCCCACCCCAACTGTAGACAACCTGCTTTCCATTTAGTCCTAGACGGCTGGCTAAAAAGGCCATCTTTGGCAATCTGTCATCCTTCATCTGCAGAATGTGCCCTAGCCATCCCAACCATTCTCTCATTATAGCCTTAGAAAGCAGGATTGAACCACAATTTTCATACAACCTACTGTCTGAAATATAGTCAGTCAGCCAGGTACCCACAAAAACCCATTTGCAATTTGTCTGGAAAACATCTAGCAAATCTCCATGTGCTTTTTGGAGCTTTTCATACAGCAGAGAGACTATCATAAAACCACTTTTGAACTAATGATGCAGATATGGAGTGCTGAGACTCTTCAATCTCAATGGAAAAAATTATGATTGTAAAACAATAAGACTCTCTGCCAAATAACTTTGAATGGAATTCAAGGACAGGTAGATTCTATGCTAAGGGATAAAAACATGGCTTTGAACCAAATGGACTATGTTGCAACCTTATCTTCACCCTTTGGGTTACTGCTTGAAGAATCAAAGGAATGGCAGTTACAGATCATTTTGGTTTTCATTGACTCTCTGAAAGCTTTTGATTCAGTCCATTGTGGAGAAATGTGGAAAACAGTTTTTTTTTAACCCATGAGATAGATGACTGCAACTTTTCCAATGACATGACTTGCTGCTCATTGCACAGAAAATATGCAGTGGAACATTGAGGAGCTAGTTCCAAAAGCCTCCCAAACAAGTCTGTTGATCAATATGAACAAGACCAAAGTGATGTCAAATGGAATTATCACTTTGCTAGCTACAGGTCATAAACTTGGGGAAATAGAAATCAGTGAAGTCAGTAAATTCAAGTGTCTAGGTAGTTGTTGCTACTCAGAGCAACAGCTGTGATAGAAAGATTATCCAAATTGCAGATGCAGGATTCTCCAAGTTAAATAGCATTTAAAGATCTAGAAATTACTCTCTGAACTTGAAACTATAGCTGGTTGACAACTACATGATATCCATTTTGACATATGGATGCAAATTCTAGAGCTGTAGATAAAAAGTTACTTGGATTTGAGAACAATCGCCTGCAAAGAATACTTGTGATTTGTTAGGTTGATAGAGCACCTAACACCAAGATCAGGTTTCTTACCAAGCAACCTCAAATAACCAACAAAGTCCAACCTAGAAGATGGCAATACTGGTGTCACATGACTCAAATGAGAGAAGGACAACTTCCCTGTTACTTTTAGTGCTGGACTCCTCTGGGCTTCCAAAAGAGAGGTGACAATTTAACATACACTGAGATTCATGCTATAAAAGAGAAAACTTTTAAAATGTGTTTTGGTTTCAGTAAAGTGCAAACTATGTTATGGTCCTTAGAAGCTAAAGGGGGCATTAGCCCTGCTCAATTTTGTGATAGTTACTTTCACAAGTAGTTGGAGTCAGAGACAAAATTAGTTGCAGTTGTAAATATTTGCATTCCCAGTTAATTGCAGTTGCAAGAAGTCACAATTGTATTCACAAGCAGAAATAAGCTGCAGCAGCAATTGCAAGAAGTCCCAGTCGCAAAAAGTTGTAGTTGCAGTCATAAGTAGTCACAGTAGTAGTAGTGGTATATTGATGCAGCCCTGAAAGTTTCAATTTAATACTTTCAGCCATTCCCGAGATATTGCAAACACACAATTTTGACAACCTGCTTGCATAAAGTATGTTTTGATTTAGTTCAACATCTGTCCCAACATTCTGTGAAATTCTCACCTTAATGCCCCAAGCCATTCCAGAGATATTGCAGATACACCCTTTTAACAGTCCTGTTTAGTTAAAAATCTCTCAACTTGTCCTGAAAGTTAGAACTTAATACCATTAGCAGGTCCTGAAATATCTTGACAATCTTGGATGTAAATAATGTGTTTTGATTTAGTTCAATATCCCCAACAACATGTTCTGAAAGTTTTAACAATCTGGATTCACATAGTACCTTTTGGTTTAACTTTACACCCACCTCAACTTTCTCTGCAAATTTAAACTTAAGGCTCTATTCAGTGCCTGAGGTATTCCGTCTATGTCATTTTGATAACCTATATGCTCTTAAAGTTCTCTTAAACTCTTTTGATTTAATTCAGTAGTAGTAATAATAGCAGTAGTTATAGCCTAGAGAATTTCAACTTAATACCCTCAGCAGTTCCTGAAATATTCTTGACAAGCCTTTTTGACAACCTGCATGCATACAATATGTTTTGATTTAATTTTCCATCCCCACCAGCTTTCCTGGCAGTTTCAACTTAACACCATATTACATTCTTGAGATCAATTAAAAAAAAAACTTTTTTCCCAAATTAAGGTTTCCAAAAAAAGTAAAGAACTCCATTAAACCAAAAATGAGCAAAAATGGAATCAAATATCCACCAAGCATAAAACTACCACAAATCAGCGTAAATAAATAAATGAAACCCAAAACGAACAGAAATTACAATAAATAACTGAGTCAAACTCAGAACAAGAAGAAATTAACATGAGTAGGGCTCAAAACCCCTATGCTTTTTAAAAGTCAGAACATAATTTGCACTTTACTGATTTTTTTTTCTTCTTAATGTTTTCACTTTTATAACTTTAATAAATCAAAAATTTGTTAAAATTTTAAAGAGCAAATATCAGCATATCAGAATCAGAATCATTTATTAATATAAAAGCTTTCGTAGTCAGGGTTTAAATCCCGACTAAATCGCGCTATTATTTACAAAGTAAACAAAGACAAAAAAAAATTAATACACATGTCACTTATTGTAGACAGAAACATAAAAAGGCACAAACGAATTGCTGAAGCGATTAGTGCGACACTTGGGCTGGGCTAGCTTTGTTGCTTTTGATCTTGTAGTTACTTTATTTGTCAGCATTGGGGGTAATATATTTCTGTGTTCATCACTTGTCAGAAGAAACTGGCCAAATTTACAGATAAGTTGAAAACAGCGATCATGGAGTGACGGCAAATTTAGTTGAGACAGTGTTGATTCGTAATGTGTGTACAGATCAGACAGTATGGCCTTCACCGCTCTTTTCTGGACTGATTCGAGTACTTCGCTCATATAGGCAGTGTTCTGAACCTGTGGACCCCATACAGGGCACGCATACTCTAATATCGGGCGAATATATGTCAGGTAGGCTGTTTTCAATTGCGGCGCTGAAAAACCAAATCTTCGCATCAGTAAAAGGGTACGCATGGCACAGTTCGCCTTTTTCACTACCTCTTGGACGTGGAAGCTAAACGAACAGTCAACGCTGAACGTAACACCGAGAATAACTGCCGACGATACGCTTTGGTATGGTGGAGGGGGGCACTGAAAATTCCTTTTGAGAGGGTTAAATCAAAGAATTTTGGTTTTCGTTTCGTTGATTTGGAGGCTGTTTTCAGAACACTGGTCTCTAAAGTTGTCGATAAATGATTCACTGAACTGGGGAACGGTTTGAGACTTCTCAATGAGGTATTTTAAGAGGGTGGAAAGGTCATCTACGAATTTGAACCGTTCGTCAAAATCTGCAAGGACGAAGTTGATCACTGCCAAGAACAACAAGGCAGCGAGTTTAGTGCCTTGTGGGGCACCACACGTAAGCTCAGACCAATCCGAATCAGAATCACCCGGGTAGAGACCATATACACTCTGTAGTCGGTCGCGTAAGCTCCCATTACCTTCAGATTGTTCACTGCAGTATAATGGCGTATCAAGTCGAAGGCTTTTCTATAGTCGGCTAGGAGAAGATCTACAATTGTGCCTCCTTGGTCAAGCCATTCAACAATAAGGTGATACAGACGCACAAGATAAACAGTTGTACTACTACCTTTCAAGCACCCGTATTGGTATGGATCAAGAGAGCCCTGGACTTGTGACATAAGTTCACGATATATAAATGATTCCGCTACCTTAGAGAGGTTCGGAACTATCGAAATTGGGCGGAGTTGGTCACAAGATTTCGGGTTTTTCACTTTTGGAATGACGCGCACATAAGCTCTCTTCCAAACACTGGGGAACGCTTGTTCGCGAAAACACTGGTTAATAATAGAGCTGAGTGGCTTTGCGAGAAAGATGGAGAACTCGCGTAACAACTTGACAGGGAGTTCACCAGGGTAAGACGCACAGTTTACTTTCAGTTTCTGAAGTTCCTTAAAGACGGCATATTCAGATACTTCACATATCTCATCAGTCCCGGTGTCAGCAATGATACTCTCAATTTCTGAGTTTGTGATTGATGGGTATGCGGTGCATATGCCGGAGAAAAAATTGTTCACTTCAGTAGCTGATGTCAGTGTGCCATCATCTTTGAGTAGTCTCAGGTCCTGACAATGTACTGACAATGTACATTCATTTGTATTTTTTTTCTTAAGTAAAAGTTTTAGCTTAATGCTCTTAGCCCTGGTGGTAGTAGCAGTATAAATATAATACCATTTTTATTAGCACAATAACCCCCTCAACAAGCCATGAGGATTTCCGCTTTATACTCTATGTTGTTCCTTAGATATTGATGATACGCCCTTTTGACAACCTGTAAGTACATAATGTGTTTTGATTTAGTTTGTTATCTCCTTGAACATTCCTTGAAACAGTTATCTCAATACACTTAGCCTTAGAAGTAGTTGTTGCAGGAGTAGTAGTGCTAATATACACATGGTGTGTTTTGTTTTATTCAACATGTACTGAAACTTTTAGCTTAATACTCTAAGCCTAAGCTGTTCCTGAGAAATTGCTGATATGCCTTTTTGACAATCTGCATACACATAAGTATGTTTTGGTTTAGTTCAACTTGCCTCTCAATATTCCCTGAAATTTTCACCTTAACACTCTTAGCTTTAGTAGTATTAGTAGTTGTTGTAGTGGTAGTAGTAGTAGCAGTAGTAGCTGCAGTAGCAGTGGCAATAGTAGTGTATGCATATTGCCTTTTGGTCAGTTTAACATCCCCCTTTGTCATGTCCTGAAAGTTTCAACTTAATACCCTAAGCTGTTCCTGAGATATTGCCAAGACGTCCTTTTGACAATCTGCATGCATATATTGTGTTTTGATTCAATTCAAAATCCTCTCGACATATACAAAATACCCTTAGCAGTAGCATCAGTATTAGTAGTAGCAGTAGGCAATAGAAGCAGTAGTAGTTGTATGCACATAGTGCCTTTCAGTTAGTTTAACATCCCTCTCAACCCCTTGTTGTATCCTGTAAGTTTCAACCTAATACCCTAAACTGTTCCTCAGGTAAGATAAGATATTTATTTTGAACAGTTTCTATCACAAGTCCCAAAGATCCAAACTCGAATTTCGGAGTAAAAAAACAAGCAAACAAAAAATCATTAAAAAAAGAAGAAAACTGAAAAACCAGCAAACAATGCTAAAACAACAATATAGAATGAAAAATCATTCCTTAGTCAAAGTAATTCAAATGCAGTGTCAGATTAAGTTAAAAGGTAAAAAAAAACTGATAAAGCTAAAAAGGAACTAGATAATAGATACAATAAAAATATTTAAAGGGACATACAAAAAGGGGAAGGGGACAAAACAAGTAAAGAAAACACAAAACTTGGGCAATGTCAGTACGAAACAATTAAAAATGGAAACTACCGGGATATTTTGTTGATTTTTTCTGTAATGAAGGGGACAAATAAAGAACAAGGTACGATTTTTTGGCAACTTGTATACATATGTTGTTTTTTTGATTGAGTTTGACACTCCCCTCAACATTTGCTGAAAGCTTCACCTTAATACCCCTAGCCTTTTTGGAGACAAAGGATAAAAAATTCCCATCTTTCCCAATAGCAAATACTAAATGTACACAATGGACAAATTGCATAACTTACAGCCCTTTCTCCAGGGGCTTTGGGTGGTCATATCATCTCCAGAGGCAAAGCTAATGGACCTTTCAACTATACTGAACAAAAAGGCTTGCTCAATATTTTTATTGTATATCTTTGGAGGAAAAAAGGGGCATGGGATGGGGTTGGTTGCTCTCCAATCGCTTTTGACTGTTAAAAAGGGTACTCGAATTTTCAGTTTTCAATCAAGGAGCCCCTTCTTAAGTTTTTACAACAACTCCTTCCATACAAAGTCCCTTGAAAAAACAAAATAAAAATAGAGCCCACATTGTTCTTTACTTGGGATGCGGTATGGCGCTACCTATGATAGATAGCTCATAGTTCCTTGCGTTTGTGTCCATTTTCATCTCACTGACAGGAAATGCTAAAGAGAACTTTGAGTTATTGGGGCTTGACTCTCTATTTGGCTATTTGTATTGATACATATGGGTTTCAGTCTTAAGAAGGGTGACAGGAAATTGTTTTTAGTGGAGATATTTTGAAACAGAAAAAAAGATTCTTGATAGCATCTATTGCATTTACTGCAGTCTTTTAAGTTTACCTTTTTTTCAGGAAATGGGAGATGAGCAGCCAAAGAATGTTAATTTGGATGCACCTCGGTGGGATCAAAGTACTTATTGGGGAAGAGCAAAACATTTTTTTACTACTACAAATCCCTTAAATGTTCTCTGCTCAGATTCAGAACTAGACAGGGCCAAAGAAATTGTGAACAAGTATAGGTAAGAAACTCTTGTAAACCTCCCTTTCCAGGGTACAGATACCCCCCCCCCCCCTGTTATCTAGCTTTAAGAAAATTGTATGTTGTTTGATAAAATCATTGAAGAAAACATTTTTGAAAATTTTCACAGAAAACAAATGTAGAAAACGTTTTTTTCTTTTATTCTTTTTTAGGATCCTCAATAGCTTGATTAATTGAACTTCCAAAGGTGCTGAAACCTTTCTGTTTTTCTTATCTTTTAGCCCTAAGCTTGGATAGCAGTTTATGATAGTGTATCTAGTTTTGAACTTTTGGGGCAGTGTTTTTTCAATCATTTTTTCAATGTAGACACAAGTCTGACCCTTAGAGGTTCGGTATATTTTTCCTGCTGTGAGGTGGGGGGAGGGGGGCTATTGTTGCTAAGACATAACCAATTTAGTCTAAGTTATAATGTGAACAGTAAGGATTTTCAGTTTCAAAGAAACCACCCATCTCCCAAGCAGTTGAAAAGAAAGTTTTCTGCCTCAGCAGTATTGAAAGTTAGGAAGCTTTTATGTTTAGTTGCTCTTAGTTACATTATGGAATTTGCAGCCTCCATTTTTTTTTTTTTTAGAAAACTTTAAACCAGCCAAAAATGGAGGCTGGCAGATAGCATCTAGCCCACAAAAAAAGCTATAATTTTTCAATTTTTAATTATTCCAATTGATGTTTTTAAATTTGAAGAACTCTAGTTTTACAGAAAGAATACACCCCCCCCCCCGGAAAATAGAGGGGGTAATTTTTTCTTTTGGAAGAATAACACTTAGCTTTTTCTTGTTTTTTTTTTTTTGCCTAAAGTTTCAATATTTTGACAGAAAATGGAAAGTGTTTAACCTCTGGTTTCTAAATAAAATATTGTCCCTGCGAATTCTTGTCTAGGGACACAAAAGATGGTTCTAGTTTTCTTTGAGGCTGAGCGTTCAGTATGCGAGCTGAAGGAGAGTCTAATAATCTGTCGTCAGAAGGGACTATCTGAAGCTGTTAAGCAAGCTTTCGTTTTTTCAACCCATGTTTCTACTTTCTTGGGGAAAGCTCTATCCTACCTTGTATGCTGGCAGACACCTGTTGTAGATTGAAAGTAAAACTAAATCTGAGAGTGCTTAAGATGTATGACAGTTCTCTGGCTCCACTGCCAAAACCTCTCCCTAAAATTTAAATAAAAAAACACAGAAAATCCTACAGCATTCAAGAGAGGGAAAACTGGTGTAGTTTAAATAAAATAGTGAAAAAAATCATAATATTTCGACTTTAATAGTGAAAATCAAAATATTTTGAGTCCATGTCCGGGAACATTCATCAACGGGGAAAAAAAAGAGTTAAACCTAAGTTAAATTAAGCGCAAAATAAAAAGAAAAAGACAAAAGAAAAAAACATGCACACACAAAAAAAAAACAAATAGATGAAACTCACATCTTAATAACCTCTGCAGTCACTGTAAATAGTCTGAATAAGCACACAGAAATGACAAAAGATTGTCTCTGATACACCAGATTCTCTTTTATGATTATAGAAATCCTAAAAAGGAGGATTTTCTCATGGGTTTAAACGTACTTCCGTATATTGTTACTAGTCATTTCTATTCGTGATTTCGGTTGAATTTTTCATTTCATTTTGAGGGTTTGGAACTGAGGCAAAGAAATTGTATCACATGTGCCCCCTAAGTATAATTATTCTCTCATTGCTAAAAAATCAGATCTTACCTTTTGTTCCTTTTTGCAGGTTGATATTCAATCACAGGGCTGACTTGTTTCTGTATTTGTTTATGTCTAGGGCTATACGGAAAGCAGGTGGTTCGCGGTTGGGATGGGAGGATGTCGTAAAGAAAGACTTGAGGGAAATGGGAACTTCCTGGGAGGGTGTAAATAGGAAGACTTCGAATAGCCTGGGGTGTACGAGGAGCGTGCGTAGCTGTGTTGGTCTCAGGCGGCTTGGTGCTGTGATGAGTTGTTAGTAGTAGTATTATTTGTTTATTGATTACAATCGTTGCCCTTAAATCTGGTAAATAGATTTCAGCAAAAGGTCGTCTATTTTTGTTTATAATTGATGTGTTTGTGCTATTTTTCTTCCTGTTATCTTTTATTTTAATAAGACGGGCAGGCGATGCATCTGGACTCACCTTAAACCAATTGTGGGACGCTAAAAGCATCTATGACTCAGCATTCCACCCTGACACCGGTGAAAAGATGTGGTTGATTGGACGGATGAGTGCACAAGTCCCTATGAATATGGTTATTACTGGCTGCATGCTTACGTTCTATAAGTAAGTACTTTCTTTAAGTACAATTGTATTGTATGCTTTTGCTCTATAAGTAAGCACTTTTTTAATATTGATTTTGTTCTTAATTAGTTTATTGCAAAAATAGCCATATGAAGATGAAGATGGAGCTAAGTTATTTATTGGGAAAGACACATAATCAAATCGAGCAGAAAAACATATGAAACCAATAGATATTGCTCTATTGGAGCACATAGGCAAAAATCTAAGCATTAGTATGTCGAGGGAAATTAAAGCTAATCAAATTTATAGAGAAATTAGAATGATATTTTAAAAAACAATTTTGCATAAATTTTGCGTTGAAGATACAAATCTTCTGTATAAATTTTGTTATACAAACACTAACTATATTCATCTGATTGTTTGAGGGAGGTTGGTTTACCAAAAATATGCCAGGAAGATATTCTTTTCTAAGGAGTTGTTAGTTTAGAAGGAAATATTCATGATGAGTTGGATTTTTAGGGTTGAGCCATCCCAGTCTTAAATGATAATGCTTACACATATTTCTTTAATAATTTGAAACCTTCCAGGTCATAATTTTCTTTTCTAATACGACTGACAAAAAAAAGAAAATAAAATATTCAATACTAGTTGTATTAGAAAAAAAACTTGAAAGATAGAGGGGAAAACAAAGAAAGTGAGGATATCATTGAAGGGGGCGCTGACTCCCCCCCCCCTTTGTCTCGAGGAAGTACTGGCTACAGCCTGGACCCAGCTGCATTGCAAAGGCTATGGTAAGGCATGTTTAAACAGGAGAAAAGCGTCTATTAGACCTTAGCGTGGCTGTTGCGCGTACGGTTCCATTTTTTGATTTTTTTTTTAATCTTCAAAAACAACTGTTTACGTACGTCCGCTCTTTTTAGTGCCAAATCTTCAGGCACGAACAGGAATATTCCATTTTTCGTTCATAGCGGTAAATCGGATACAACGGCAACAAGGTATTCCAATCTGGAAAGAATAGTTTATTTTCCCTGGGAATACATTATTTTCGACATCTTTTTTCCAATCAAAACAAATGTAGTTAAATGTTTATGCTGACAGTTTAAGAAACTTTCTAGTCTTCTAGAAACTTTTTTATAGAAGAATGATCTTTAACTTGGGGATGGGTTGAGCTAAATTAAGTTTATTTGCAACGAGCCTTTTTATTAAACTAGAGGACGAGGAAGCTGTTTGGAACGTTCTTGGGCAGATGAAACGGAAACCCTAACAATTGCTGTATCATGGAAATAGCTAGCTGGAGATTAGATGTCATAATAACACATTTCTGTTTGTATTTTTTTTTTAGTTTTTTTTTTAGATTAAGTATGTCAAAAATAAAAAGAGACATTGAGTTTTCGATACATTTTGAAGGTTTGTAGCTTGAAGATCGTTATATGCAAAACTGTTGAAAATGTGCCTTGCCCCAGCCCAAAGAGTGAAAATTGAAAAGGGTGGCGTTATGTTTGTTCTAACGAAATAAAATTATGCGAAAGAAAAACTAATAAGTTACATCAGTTAAATAAACAAGAAGTTAATTTGTTCATGAGAAGTTTCAAAACTTTAAAACTGTGAAAACAAATTATTAGAAAATAAAGTTTATTTTAGTTAAGATTGAATCAAGATTTCACTTCCATCAAAGCTGTGACTTTAGGCTGCCGACAATACTCCATTAACGTAATTCAGTGTAATACATTGTAATTCAACGTGGTACTTACCTAATTTAATTACAAACTAATTTAAATGATTGGAAATTATCGACAATCTGGCCAAGTACGTTAAATTGGGCCTAGGTTTTGACTGAGGAATTCAGACGCTTCGAACTGAGCTTATTAGGAATTTCAGAAACTCATCCCAGGGGTAGGAAGGATGGGTTACTTATGCATGGAGTAGGACTCATGATGAATAAGGAAGCTGCTAAGTCTTGATTAAAGTTGGGAAGTTATTAATAATATAATTCCAGTGGCTTATTTTATGACTGAAAAGTGCAGGGTATCAGTCATAGTAGTATATGTCCCTGTAGAACCGACTAATGGAGATAGTAGCTACTCTGATAAATTTTATTTACAGCTACAGCAACAAATAGACAAGGTCCTAGATAGAAATATGGTATTTTTATTAGGAAATTTTAATGCCCAGATCGGTAGAAATAGGGATAGATGGTATTCTAGCCTAGGTAAATTTGGTGTAGGAAAAGAAAACGGCAATGGTTACAGACTGTTGCAATTTTGTAGGTGTAACATTCTAGTTATAACCAATACAGTATTTGTTTGTAAAATAGCCCATAAGATAACATGGTATTCACATGATGGTAAGACAGCTAACCTTATTGATTATGTTATTATAAACCGAAGACTGGCAGGATCAATACAAGGTTCTAGGGTATATAGGAGTTTGACAATGTAGAAGATGGATAGAATAATTTTAGGGAAATAATTTGTGAAGTTGCTGGAGGTGTCTTAGGGAAGAAAGCTAGGACTGCAGCTAAGAATATTAGTGAAAAAGCTTTCTGTCTAGGAGAAAGGACTTGTACAAGAAATATCTGAGTGATAGATCATATGAAAACAAAAGGAATGTAAAGAAAGTGGAGAAAGCATTAAAATATGAACTAAGGAGGTGTAAAGTGGAGGCCATGGATAAAGTTGCCGAGGATCTGGAAGATGCAGCTAGTATAGTAAAATATTGTACTGGCATGTTAATAAATTGAGAGGGAATAGTCAATCCGGATTTGTCCCAGTTAAAGATAGGAACGGGGCCATAATTAGTGATAAGGAAAGGGTTAAAGAGGGATGGGCAGAACGTTTTGAGAACTTGCTAAACCGAGGCAGAGTTGCAGGAAAAGATATAGAGGAAAATGAAAAAGTTTGTGATACCTTGGATGTGAAGGAAGATTTGATTTGTGACGAAGAATTAGCGACAGTACTAAAATGATTAAAAAACAATTAGGCTCCAGGTGCCGATAGTGTGGTAAATGAGTTTCTTAAATATGGTGTCTTAGGGAAGAAAGTTAGAAACATAGCTATGAATATTAGTGAAAATGCTGTATGTTTAATATAGAGGAGGGGAGTCTTGTAAAAGAATTATTTGAGTGATAGACCATATGAAATGCCACAATAAGTAATAAAGAAAAGGTAAAGATAGATGGGAAGAGCATTTTGAGAATGTGATAGTTACACTGTGATAGAGTTAAAGCAAAAGATATAGAAAAGAATGGAAAAGTATGAGACACTTTGGATATGAAGGAAGATTTGTTTTATGAGGAAGAATTAGTGATAGTACTAAAAGGATTGCAAAATAATTCAGCCCCAGGTGCTGATAGTGCGGTAAATGAGTTCTTTTAATGTGGTAGTTTTGAGGTTATAGATAAATTACTGGAGACTATGAACATGATTCTTCAAAAAAGATAAATACTTAGTGATTTTAGGGAAACTGTGATTAAACCCCTCCATAAGAAAGGTGATAAGAGTAAGTGTGATAATTATAGAGAAATTACCCTGATTTTCGCAGGAAGAAAATTGCTTAGTGTGATGATACTTTTTAGATTTAGAGATGCCGTAGATAAAATTTCATGAGAAGAACTATGTATTTTTAAGAAGAGAAGAGGATGCGTCTATCAAATTTTCACTCTTAGATTAAAAATTGAAAAGTGCATCGGTCATCAAACTCCTGTGTCCTCAGTTTTATAGATTACGAGCAAGCGTTTGATTCAGCTGATAGAAGAGCTTTAGCGAAGGTCCTATCCTCGCATGATATACCAGATATATACATTAAAGTGATTAGTGATATGTGAGAGAATAACATTGCTGCAGTTAAGGTAGGAAATGAGTTTAGTAGCTGTTTCGTACCAAATCAGGAGTTAAGCAGGGTTGCGTCCTATCTCGGACCGTTTTTGATGGATTTTGTCCTAAGGAACGCAGCAAGACAATGGGAGAACATGGAATCAATTGGGGAAGTAAAACTCTCCTAGATAAATTATTCTGCTGATTTAAGCATCCTAGATGAAATGTCAGCAAAATCATTGACCTTAGAGGTTTTGCGAGTTCAGAGTGCAAGAATAGTTTTGAAAATTAATGTTAAGAAGACTAAGTCGCTAAGATAGGAATAAATAAAGGTAAAGAGGTGATTTTGAATTACGAGAAGATTGATAAAGTTGACAGCTTCACTTACCTAGATAGTGATATTAGTAAAGACTGTGGGTGCAGTGAGGATGTTAAAAGTTGAATAGGCAAGGTCCGGGATATTTTTTTCACAGCTGGAAAAAGTTTGCAAGAATAGGAAAATAAGTTTGCGCACTAAGATTAGAATAATTGTAGCTACAGTGATGACAGTGGTCAAGTATGGTTCTGAAGCTCTGAAAAACAGAGGAGGATTTGGTTGATTTTTTCTAGAGAAATATCATGCGGATTGTTTTGGGTACCCAGCTGACTGACCATATCTCAACCAGTAAGCTTTACGAAAAATGTATGTCAATCACTTTTTCCAGGGCTATAATGAGAGAAAAGTTGAGATGGCTAGGGCATGTTCTGCGGATGAAGGATGGCAGATTACTCAAGATCGTCCTTGGTGGGCAACCGTCTAAGGCAAAACGTAAAACAGGTCATCCCCGAATGGGCTGAGAGAATTTCACAAGGAAAGATTTGAGGGAAGTGGGAACTTCTTGGGAGGATGTAAAGAGGAGGCTTTAGATAGATTGGGACGGAGAAGGAGCGTGTCTAGCTGTGTCGGCCTCAGATGGCTTGTACTGCGTTCAGTTGTTAGTAGTAGTAGTAAGTTTAGAATAACCTCTAAACAGCGCCAAGAGAAGAAGAAGTGGTTTAGATTCAAGAGTGGTTGGGTCTTGAAGATCTCTACTGCTTCGCCGCAAATTGTGTCGAACCACGAAACTTACCGCTAAACGGTTTATTTTTGCTAAAATGTAACTTAAACAGCGTTTTTGGCAAATAAAAGCAGTTTTATGCCTCGAGTCAGCCAAGTTTTTCTATGTTGTTCATTTGTGCTTGCAAATTTCCTTGTCCTTATACTCTTTTTATGATTTCTATTTTTATTTTGGTACCATCTCCCAAAATTCTGTAGGGGTGTGGGTTGAACAAAATGTGCTTTTGGAATAAGTTACTCTACCAAGTGGTAATTTACACGCCGGTTTAGCTGGCGACTTGATCAGTTTTGTTATTGCCCAACTTTGAAAAATCTTCTAAGAAATAAACTATGGATTACTGAGATTATACGTTGTCTTCTGACAAAGAAAAAAAAACAGGTTGGAAGATATTCTGTAATAAAAAGTTGTAATAGCCCTTCTGTTATCAGTGACATTTTGTTTCCTCGGTTTTCACTATTCTCCCTCCTCTTTAATGTACATATTCGTAACTGCCATTGACATATTCGACGCGCTAATCAAGACAAATTTTACTGTCTGCCTTAAGTCGACTTTAGAGGCAATGGTTTGGTTGGCTTTAGATTTAGCTGACTTTTAAAATGATTATTTTTTTTGCGAAAGAACTTTTTTTAAATCATTCTTTAATAAAGTACTTTTCATTTGGTTTTTTAGCGAGTATTATTTTAGTATAGTGGCAATCCTGATGAAGAAGATCTGTCCATTTGTTATGTTTATGCCTTTGAGTCAGCGATGAAAACGAAAAAACGGACGGCAGATGGTATAGCAAAAGGCAGATCTTTGATTTGAAGTATTAAAAAAAAATTTCCTTGTTTAAATCAAATCCCTTATGTATGTTGTAAATTCCCTGCATATAAGTCCGTTTGTTTAACTTAATACTAGTTGTAAATCATGAATGGTGTATGAAAGGGTAAGAACCCTTTCATACATGGCCACGTAACACGAACGGTGTTTTAGTTTAAATGTGGCTTGTGGATGTTTCCCGGCCCTCAAGTAATAATTTTAACCAGGTTTTGCTGACCATTACTAAGCTCCTGTAATTTCCTTGTTTAAATCAAATCCCTTATGTATGTTGTAAATTCCCTGTATATAAGTCCGTTTGTTTAAATTAATACTAGTTGTAAATCATGAATGGTTATTGATGTAGGGATATGACTGTTTGAATCTGTTTTAGAACAACAAAGGAGGTTGTCTTTTGGCAATGGTTTAACCAATCTTTCAACGCCATTGTCAATTACACAAACCGAAGTGGTGGCTCTGATATGTCTAATAAGCAGTTACTAACGTCATATGCCTTGGCAACAGGTGGTGCTCTTGGAACGGCTCTTGGGTTAAACAGATTAACAAAGACAATGCCACCATTGATTGGTCGATGTGTTCCTTTTGTGGCTGTGGCAGCTGCAAATTGTGTCAATATCCCTATGATGAGAAGACAAGAAATTCAGGTGAGACGATTTAATAGATTGATAAAAGATAAATTATATTGTCCCTCGTGGTACACGTGCTCTAAATGGGAGGGATGAAACTTTACTGTATGGGAGAAAGAGGTAGAAATTTACAGATGAGGTATAAGTTATTAGCCACAGTTCTTGAGGTATAACTTCTGTGCTTTCATTATATTTTTCATTAATTTTCTTTTTTTTAAGGCGGCCTGTATCAAGTTTATAGAAACTAATGCTGCAATAAAAGAAGTATCTCTGTAAAATAGGGGATGAGGGATGTTTACTTTTTATAAATCACTGGAAATTTTTCTCTTCTGTTTTGTTCCGGTGTACTTTTTGATGAATTTTACAAAAAAAAGACCTTCCGATCTCATGGCTGTTAATATAGCACTCTTGTGTGAGTTATAATTGCGACACTGTGTATGGAATTTTTATAACAATGCTGATTTGGAAAATCCAACGTCATAATTCTGCACCAGATTAAAAATGTCGATCAGAAAATTTGAAAAACAGAAAGAAACAAAGAGTAATCCTTTTAACCTCCTAACCCTTGCCTAAGACAATTAATTGATTGTTGATAAGTAAAAACTAAGTTTATTGGATTGAAAATATCAATTATGCCCGTATTTTTACTGAAAACTTACTATTTATGTTTATTCTACAAAGGTAGCGCCGTATGGGATTCGGAAAAAACAGTAAAAAATAATAACATCATGTAAAAACTATTGGGACCATCCCACTCCCCCGCTGCAGGAACCTAGAAAAAGCAATACAACGCTGATAAAAAGTTTTCGATTTGTTTTGTTCCATCATTGTTTCCTAAAATTAAAATTTGGGTTTGTTCTACAAAAGTGGCACAGGATAACTAAAAAAGTGACCATCTAGTGCAGTAGAGTTATGCTATATATCCACAATAAACTAGAATTCTACAAAAGTCACAAATAAGTGTTGACAAGACTACATTCTCCATTTCCATCCATTTACATTCTCCATTTCTATAAGATAAAATCGCTACTAGGCAGCAGAAGCCTGGCGTCTGTAATTTGGATTTCGGGAGAGTGGAAAAACTTCATGAAACTGAATTTGAATGCTCAAGATAAGAAGGTGTCAGGGGCTATAACGTTTTACTTGTAATCTCCATCGGAGTAGTGTTTGAACCAAAACGCGAATCTCAAAGAAATGCATTAAGATAAGATTTTCTAAAAATTGCAGATTCGATGTTTTTGTTGTTCCTGGTGATGTATTTCTAAGATAAACCAATCTTTCATACGGTGGCCGGTGTTTACCCCCACCCCGGTGACTACCCCCCGGAAAATGTCGGCCGGGGGGGGGGGGGGGGGGGGGCGGGGGGGGGGGGGGGGGGGG
>JAQQPU010014407.1:0-22767 GCA_029168905.1 Artemia sp. Kazakhstan ARC1039 | reverse complement strand
GCCATTGGGACGCCGGGGGCCCTTTGGGAGCCCGGGGGACCTTTGAGGACCGGGGGCTTCCTTCGGGGTTGGGATGGGCTATGAGGGACCTTTGGGGCTGGGGTAGAGGACCTCACAGCACTGTTCAAATGGAACTTGTGTATTATAACGACCACAGAGTTTCACCCTCAAATTCTCTTCTAAAACCTTTCCTAAAATCTTCTTTCAAAATGTCTCTAACTGTTTCGCCGAAATAGTTCCATAGCCTGTCTAAAACAGTTTCGCCCAAATAATCCCTAAACGTAATTTCAGCGTGTTCCTTTTGTTTTTGGCATCTCTGCGCTAATGCATTTCAAATTAATAAGAAACCTGATTCCCGCGCTAAAATAATTCATCGCTAAGATGTTTCTTGGAGAATTGTTTCCATGGCCTTTGGTTATTAATATCCTTTGGAGTTCGACCAAAAGAGTTGTATCCGAGGCAATGACATTAATGACTTGGATCTATTCCTGGAGAATCGTTTCTAGGCGAAAATTTTTAAAGTCTGACAGATGATGTCATTGGTTGATTGATCTGTCAAGAAAGGGGAATTAATTTGTTGTTTCTAAGGGGAATTATTGATTCACGATAGGTGAATTGAGGTCGACAGCACAGGTGTTCCAAGGTCGATGTTGTTGTTGTTGTAAGTGCACGCTCTCAGCGAATGTCAAGGTCGATGTTGTTGTTGTTGACACACTTGGAAAAAGAGGTCATTGACCCCATTAACCACGTGTTCTCCCTAATGACTCTATGCCCATATATGGTGTTAAAAAAAGTTATAGGTGGCAGCAGGGGTGGGTGACACGAGTTATAGGGTCACCTCTACTCTTACCACCCCTGAATAGTTTGAAATTGTACTCGGAAATAATTGGGCTAAGGGGAGCCTAATAAAAAAAAATTAACCGAAAAATGGGGCCTAAAAAGGGCTAAATCATTTTTTGATCATCTCATAACTGATATTTATTAGCCCTCGGGCAAAGAAGACTCAACAGCGCAAGACAAAAATAAAAAAAAACAATATTATTCCCCAAAGAAGCCCACTAAGTCCCTGGGCCAATTAGAGCCTAACGTACAGGACGGAATTTACTTAGGAATCACACCTGCTTGAAAATGGGGGCAAAAAAATGGGCAAAAACACTTTTTCTTCAATTTGCTTGAAACTTCTAGGAATAGGTTACAATAGGTTACAAGGCTTCAGACCTAAACGTTCTTGTTGGGATAAAAATCGAAAATTCTTACCATAAAATGAAGCTTAATGCATTCAAACTTGCTAAATATAAATTATTACAACATATACACATTTTAATTTGGACCTTACAAAGAACTTTAAAATTTTATATTTCAATTTGGAAACTGAAAATGCACTCGTAAAAATGTGTTTGATTCTAAGATCGAACGTTTTCCCGTAAGACATACATCTCCAGTTGCATATTCTAGTCAACGATCTTTTTTTCGAACAGTTCGTATACTGAACTATGAAGACTCATGCTAATAGTTACCGAAAATCTAAATTAGGAATATTGATCAGAAAATATATATATATCAACAGAATCTTCTTTTTATGGCCATTCCAAAATTCATTAAATCTAAAGCTACCCATCAAAAGTTACAAGCCTGAGAAGATTTAACTGATTTTCTAAAAAGGGGAGAGACCCCGCTGAAGGTGAGTTATCTCTGCGGAAATTAGATGATCAAATTAAGCAGATCAGAGAACTCTACTGTAGAGTTTTCATGGCGCTATCTACAAAATGTGAAATTTAGTGCTTTTTCTGAGAAAGATCATCACAAATCGTGTTTATTTGTTATTAGGTTTCCCAGGGAATGATTGTGTCGAACCGATAGTTCTAGAATTTAGGGAAAAGGCTCAATATAAAGAAAACTGAAATTTCTAGCGCCCTTTTTAAGGAGCCAAAGATATTATGCCGCTGCGAATTGGCATTTCCTACCATTTTGTGGTACGAAACCACAATTCTTCCCAAAGGTGTAAAACTCATCAAGTAAAAATTTCGTGATATCAAATCGACTTAAAATTATTATGGTGGTGCATGGTTGTGCAAGAGCCATTATGGAGGAGAGTCAGTGGATCCTTGCGTTGGTGAGGGAACTGTGCTTAAAGGCTCAAAAAGTGGGTCTTTTGCCCAAATTTATTAACTCCCACGAGGCTTCAGATAAATATAAAAGGACTTTTTTTGGGGGGGGAGAGGTTTTGAAATTAACCTCTAATGATCTCCAGCCTATTTTTGGACTATATCTGTAATTTAAGTGTTGCAGGGTGATAGCAACCCTCTTATAATAAACTACTTTGTCTGTGTAACACAATAGACATGGTACATAGCATGCAATTCTTAAATAAAAGATTCAGTACAAAAAATTGTTGGCAAAAACTTGCATTAGGGCACTATGACGCAAAAGTTGGTCAAAAACAAATTTAATTGATGGTTGAGACGCGTGGGAACTCAACATTTAGAATGGCTCTAATTGGAATAAAATATAAGATAAAAGCAAAGCTTCCAAATAGCTTTTAAACGTTCAAAACATGTTCAAAGCTAAAAAAAACATCTGGCCTCCTTTATCAAATAAAAATAAATAATCTGCACTTCTATATTTTTCATACTTGTAATTTTTCGGGGCTCGTGCAAATCAGACCAACCTTTCTTTTGGCACTATTCCTCTTTTTGGCACTTTCCATAAATAATTGTCAGCAGCAAGTTTATTTTGGGTAGCACGTTTGTTGATCGACACAGTCACTAAGAGCTATTTTTTGCTGGACAGTGGAAACACGATAGGATATTAGGGACACGCGTTTTACTTTTCAGACAGCCAATTGAATGCAACGTTCCCAGGCATTTGTTTTTTTTTTTTTTTTTTTTACAAACTGCATTCTTACCTGGTCAGATTTGTCAATTCCACCGGAGCCACCAAGGAAGAGTTGCATTAATGTTCCCATCATATTTACCCATGAAAATCCACCATTGTTACTCGTAGCTACCGCAGCCTAGAAAGTAATAAACGTTCAGATGCTTTTATTATTATAGTTATTCATTTATCACCCACATCCATGGGTGCCCATAAGCTGAATTCCAGGGGGGGGGGGACAAACCTCGTCTAATTGGCACTTCTAATGCTATATAATAGAAATCTCAGAATAAAAATATAAAAATAAGGTAGCATCATTCATCCAGGAGGACGCCCCCCCCCCTTAGGGGCGCCCATGCCCACACAAGCAATAGTATGGTAAGTGTTGGAGAAACCCTAAACGAAAACAAACTACAGAAAGAGAGAGAATCAAAAGAACAACTCACAACTGAAAAAAAACTGGTAAGGCTGTGATGCAGAGAAATATGGACACATGCTGTATTTGAGAGCTTTCTGTACAGTACTTCCAGTCTTACTGTAACATCAGGAACTATAATTTTTAATAAGAATTTGTCGTGAAGTTTGCCTTTTTAAAGATGTTTTCTAATGTCAACTTGTCCTAGTTGATAACTGCTAATTTATTAAGAGTTAAATATACAGAGTAAAATATTAGTAAACCGATAAAAATTATGAGGTAATTAAAATTTATACAAGAAAAATTTGGCAATGAAAAATCATGATTTTAAGTCAGAACCAGGAAAATTGTCTGCTAAACCTGAAGAATTCTAACTTCAGCTACACATCATTGTCATAGTTATTGTGGAACTCACAGAGATGAGTCAAGGCTCAGCTCACAAAGGCCCACTGCCTCCACGTAAAAAAGAATATATATATATAGCACTAAAATCCACTTGGCTATTGATGCCCCCTTGGTATTTTTAGATCAGGCTTGGCATATTGCTTTTTACCTTTTACAGAGGAGCTTTATTCAGGTTACAACAATTAACAATAGTTAACAATATGTTATAAAGTAACAATTTACATTAGAAGATATCTCTAGGAACAGAAATTTCCTAAGGGACACAAAATAAAAGCTAGGGGACATCATTTTGCCCATGAGGAAAAAGCTCTTGAGATATCCCAACTTTATACATAGCAGGTTAGGACCACCATTTTACTTACGTAATTATATAAAAAAAATGTATAAGCAATATTAACTGCTTTATTAGGATCTAATAGTTTTGCTGATTCTCGTTATATGGCCTTTATTAGCTTGAGAGTCACACATTAGTAAAAATATGCGTTAGAAGATATCTTTAGGAAGAGAAATTCCTCAAAAAATAGTTTTTTTTTATTGGCACCCCCCCCCCAAACTCAATAAACCATAAATAATTCTGGATCCCTGCATGTATCCAGAAACAAAATATTTAAAATCGAAATAATTTACTTTTAGTTAAATGTCAAGACTTTAATTCTTCTATGGACAAAACTACTTAAATTCTACAGCGTTCAGTTTTAACATTTTATCAGTTAAGGCAAAGGAATGAGAAGGAGCCACCAGAGGAGCTTAAACTTTAAAAAGGAGCTTATTTATACAAAAAGAGAAGATGGGCAAATTTTCTAAAATGTACAAAAATATACCTGTTGTGTAGACTAATAAAAATGATGCTTCTTTCTTTTTTCTATAATTAAAAATCCTAGCTCCTCTCTTGTTAAACTTTCCAAACAGTCATATGAAATTTAACTTTAAAAGTCACGTACTCTTAATTCTACTATAAATTATCTTATTTGTTGAAAATATTGCTTTACTTTGGAACAACAGCAGAAGCACAGTTTCGTACTATTGTGTTTCTTCAAGATTATTTTCACCTATAACAATGTGCCATACCACAAAGAGGAAGGAGGCATGTCAAAGGAAGCCCTGCTTATGGTGGTTAACTTATTCTCAAAAGTCATCTAAAAAAAAACTTTTTCGCACGCTGAACAATGGTATGCTCAGCGCAGGTACCGATATCATGATTCTTTAGAATCATGGTACCGGGATTGCAATGCCTGATTGGGGGCAAATCATCCGACTCTTCCTGTATTTTTCCCCAGGGGGGTAAAGCATAGCATATATTAAATACGCCTAACCTAACCTAGGTACCTTCCCCCCCTAAGCCCCAAAAACAACAGTTTAAATATCGTAAACGCAATGAAAACCACTCTTTGCATTGCATTACTCTATAGCGGTTTCTAGAATTCACCCGTCTGGCGGGTTTTTTTATGACTGGCTTCCTTGTAAAGGCCCATATAATGCGTAAGTACCCTTTTTTGTTACAGAATTGATAGTTCTAAGTAATTTCTATACTATGAAGGACTACCTTTAGAACTGTTTGCAAAACTATTCCTTAGACTATTATCCTATAGTTCCACACCCTATTAGATCACACCCTTTAGAAATATAACCTTCGGCCGGGTGTGCAATGCCTGATTGGGGGCAAATCATCCGACGCTTCCCGTATTTTCCCCCAGGATTTCTCTAAGTGTTCATTTATAGCTGGGTCGACTCTGACTGAGCATACAGAGTCACACCGCTGCCCCCGTTTTATACCAAATAATCAGCGACACCGGAACTTGAACCCCTGTCCTTACTGACACAGAATTTCAAGTCTAGCAGGCCAACCGCTAGGCTAGTACGGCTCATGCTGTGTACTCCGTGCAAATCCCATGTATCTTTGCCAATAATACAACAACAAATACTTTGAAAACTGTTCTTTGGCCTGATGCAAATCGAAACTAAAAAAGAGTAAAAACACTAGATACCGTTGGTTTTGATTTTCAGACGAAAGATCTTAAGCCGAACTGGCCAGCCATCACAAAAACCAACAAAGAGAAAAATCTCAATGAAAAAAAAACAACAACGCAGATATTTCGCCTGTATCACAAACAAGGCGTCTTCAGCACGAAAGACAGAAGAAGAAAAAAAAAAGTTAAAATTAAAAAACCAATAAAACCACCACCAAAACAAAAAATATACAATTGGCGCAAACTGATCCACGCAGGGAAAAGATGCTAATATGGAGTTACTTCAGTGAGAACACCAGAGCAACTGCGGAAAAATAAAAAAAAATGGAACTTACTTTAACTATTCTGTTGCGAAATGTTCCTTTTATTGGCTATTATTGAAGCAATTCGTTTTGGTCTAGCAGGCAAAATAGTCCCCTGGTGATTATTTATGATCTTAATTCCCTTATTGACTGTTGATTCACTCTTTAGAAGGTTATCATAAATTGGGTCAATATTTAAATTACCTGTGTCCCTATTTATCGAAAGGTTAGCAAACATATGTTTTTTAATTTCTATGGCTTCCCTCGACCATGGAGTGTACCCCTTATCATTTGAAATAGCTAAGGCTTCATCAAATTTTACAAAGTGATCTGGTTGAAACCAAATATGTGCAAAGGTGGAGTCAGGAATTATGGCTTCTATAGGTAAAGTTGATACTCCTCAAGAACTTAGAGCCGAGATCGTAAGAAAACTAAACACCTTTAATATGAGCTTAATTGGTAAAGACATCTCACAAAAAAATTACATTAAAATACTTTCAGATTTGAAAAAGGATAAATTCCTTACTATCACCAGAGCCGATAAGGGAAACACGATTGTAATTATGAACCCTGAAGACTATAATAATCAAATGAAATCCATTATTTCTGACACTATTACATACAAAAAACTTGATTTTGATCCTACAGATAAATATGTAAAATCAACAAGAAAGGAATTGGAGTCAATGAAAAATAATTTTCACATTACCCCACAGTTGTATAACAAATATTATCCTAGGGGTTGTTCGGCACCCAAGATCTATGGTCTACCTAAGATTCATAAGACTGGAGCCCCCCTCCGCCCCATTGTGTCAACTTTTCCGTCACCTGTTTCGAAATTAGGAAAATGGTTGTCGGTAGCATTGCGTCCACTTTTGGGAACACAAAGATCATATTTAAAAAATTCGACTGATCTTACTAATAAATTGAGAAATTTCACGTTGGAGGATAGTTCAATTCTTTGTAGTTTCGATGTTGTATCCATGTATTCAAATTGTGATTTAAAAAGTAAATTAGAAAAACACTTTGATTTAATACAAGACGGGACTTTAGCCAGTTTGGATATTGAAGTCATTATGAAACTAATTATCCTAGTAAATGAATTTTCTTTTTATTTTGGTTTTAGAGGGGAGTTTTACAGACAAATTTTTGGGTTACCTATGGGGGCTTCTCTCTCTCCTTTATTGGCAAATCTTTTCATAGATGTTATTGAAACCTCCGCTATACAGAGTTTTGGAATCTCCCCTTGTTTCTGGGGTAGGTTCATGAATGATGTGGTGTGCGTTTGGAAACATGGATTGGACTCCTTAGATCTATTTTGTAAGCATTTAAATAGTTTTGATAATAATATTAAATTTACAGTTGAGTTTGAGGAAAATAATAAATTGCCTTTTCTGGATATTTTATTAGTTAAGAGGGATCTCCATCTACTTTTCTCGATTTACAGAAAACCAACGCACAATGACAGGTATTTGAATTTTCATTCTTGCCACCCTATGTCGGTGAAACGGGGGGTTGTAATTTCACTAGTAGATAGAGCCTTTAGAATTTGTTCCCAGGAATTTCTGGATTCGGAATTGTTATACTTGAGGGATATTTTGTTTGGTAATAATTACCCAATTAAGTTCATTGACAAAATAATTGAAAATAGACGTGTTAAACATGATAGTAGGGTTATTGGGGCTTCTCAGTCTTTAGATTTAGATGTATCAGAAAGTTTCATTTCATTGCCATATGTACCTGGTTTGGATGAGAAACTTTCACGGGTTTTGCGTAAATTTGGTATTGATACATGTTTCCAATCGTTGAGGCTAATGGGTAGTTTCTTTAGTTCTGGTAAGGATTTAAACCGGGGAAATTTAGTAAGTGGGGTGTATAAAATTCCGTGTTCTTGTGGGAAGTTCTATATTGGTAAGACTCACCAACAATTTGTTGAAAGGTTTATTGAACACCGAAATTCAATAGAAAAAACCCTACAATTAAGCAAGCCTCCAGAAACTTTTGTTTCAGCTTTAGTAGAACATATTTGGTTTCAACCAGATCACTTTGAAAAATTTGATGAGGCCTTAGCTATTTCAAATGATAAGGGGTATACACAGTGGGCGAGAGAAGCCATTGAAATTAAAAAAAACATATGTTTGCTAACCTTTCGATAAATAGGGACACAGGTAATTTAAATATTGACCCAATTTATTATAATCTTCTAAAGAGTGAATCGACAGTCAATAAGGGAATTAAGATTATAAATAATCACCAGGGGACTGTTTTACCTGCTAGACCAAAACGAATTGCTTCAATAATAGCCAATAAAAGGATTATTTCGCAACAGAATAGTTAAAGTAATATCCATTTTTTTATTTTTCCGCAGTTGCTCTGGTGTTCTCACTAAAGTAACTCCATATTAGCATATTTTCCCCACGTCTTTTTCGGATTCACTTATTGCTTTCGCAGATGACAGTAGTCTCGGTACAGCCGGTGGAGTTGAGTCTAGTCTTTGTTCAAAGACGATAGCCCTTTTTGAAAGAATTATCGAAGGGTTCAATGTAAATTACCTTGCTTTAGAACTTTCTCTTCACTTGAAACCTCTTCATTTTTTCTTTCATACGTTTCTTTCATTCCTAGAGTCTGCAAGAATCTTCCATTCTGTTGATTTCTTCAAAAGAATGTTAAAGAATTTCTAGCTAATAATCGAGTCTTTTATTGTGTTTTTTTTTCTGGTTTCCTCTGGAGTTGATGTCTCTGGATTGGGTTAAATGATTACTTGAGTTGGTGAGAACATGTGCTACTCCCCTTTCTGGGTCTTGATTTTGGGGATTTTTGAGGTGGGCAACAGGAGTTTGCCCAGTTTGTTCATGTTTTTCATTTGTTTTTCTCCTGTACTTATCAATGGGGCCTTGTAGTAAAGCTGATTTTTCCATTGTTGTTAACTTATTATGAAATAAAAGAACCCAGAAATCATAAAAATGACCTTAGTCATGACAGTCGACCCAAACATCTGATGTGTGGGTGGGGCAAGCCCAACGATTGCAGGGGTTACAGGATCGACATATCGGTCTAGTCATGACGAACAGAACTTAGACACTTCGTGTTCGGTAAGTCAAGCAGCCCTACCGTGAAGACCAGGGTCATTTAAGCTATCTGCCAATAGATCTACGAATAGCTTGAATCAAACGCAACCTAGTCCAATGAAGTTGTAGATGACGTATAATCAGTTTCTCGCATAAAATGAGCAGGACACCTTGCTTGACTGAAAGTTTCTTCTTCTGTCTGTACGGGCTGTGATAGTGAATGACAAAGGCATTGATTCCAGTAGCCCTTAAAATCCGATGGAGGACACACGTTGGCCATCCACGAGTTCTACAAGTTCAACTGAGGCAACTGCACATTTCATCAAAAATATCAAAACCAGATTTTGTCTGAATCACCTCTGGTTTCCCAGAATGAGCAGCTTACACACCTTAAAACATGGTTAACATAAGAAGCCCCAGATTTCTCTACTTTGTTGAATACGACACAAAAATCTTCTCCCAGTCGAAGCCAAACATGTATATTTCTTTACAGCATCTTTTGGTTTCAATAAGCTCTGAAGGGATCTCTGATTTGTTCTTCTTGATCTTTCCCAACATAATGAGTTAATAAGACGGTTTGAACAAGACGTCTGCCAGTGGCACAATATTAAACCAATTATCCATTGTAACCTTCCTTTTGCTACCAGTAAAGAACCAGCATAGTTCCTTCATGATGTAGCCAGCGAGGCTACATCATGAAGGCTACATGTTGAACCACGGCGATATAGTAAATATGTAGAATTTTTGAATCGGAATATAAATTGATTGGAGGATTTATCACTATATCTTTGATAGTGGAATTGACATTTTACGTCGTCGTATTTAGAGGCGTCGAGTTTTCTTGAGTCTTGTGAGGGTTGAATGTATATTCTTGGCGTGTTTGAGTCTTTTCTTACCATGGTAGTCTTCTCTACTCGTTTTCTTTTCCAGGTTATTCATTCATTTCAAAACCTAGAATTGTAATGCAGCGAGGTGTACTTGCTCTCATACTGAAGGATCGACCAAGGTACAGGGAGAGGGATAATTTGACTTGTTCGATTGAAGGTAAGATTGAAACTGTTACAATAAAGGTGCAGCTAGAAAACAGAAAGATTTTGTTTTGCCTGGTTTACCGGCCTCCTGGTGCTGTTCCTAAGCTCGTTGAGAGTTTTAAATCTTTTATGTCTGAATCTTTACACCTCAAATTGATTCTGGATTTTCAGATGCATAGCAGAGCACTGTACATACATTTGGTAGCAAAGTCGCGGAAAATTATCAGTTTCAACCCATATTTGGCCGGTTTGCTTTGTATGTTCATATAGAAGCCAAACCTCCCATAAGAAGCAAGTTATTCATCTATTATCGCAGAAAGATCTGGCTTGTAATTTGCTTTGCAGTTGCTGATGAACATCTCCCATAGTTGAAAAATGGTAGAAAATGAAAACAGCTACAGGTTTGGTGACTAGTTATATAAAAGAAATAAAAAAATACGAACAAACTCGAAAAGTGCATAATTTCCCGCAAGCTATAATATTTGTTTGAACGCTAAATAAAAAAGATGTGTTTATAATGAAGAGTCTAACGGGTTAAGATTCATGAAGCGTGAAAAAACGGTAAATATGTAATTCAAAAACAGGATAATTTAGTTATACATGGAAGCTACACATTTTGACTCTAAGAAATCACAGATTTATTTCCAGAATTCCACATCAATATTAAAGTGTTAGTTTTATGAATTAGTCTTTTAATAAGTGTTGTTTTTTTTGTTACAATTTATATACAAGCATTACCATACAGTCAGTTTTAACCCCCTTTAACTGTTAGACTAAACCGCAAATTACAAAGTTTGACACATCTTCTTTTACCACTCATGGCCAACAAAATATACACAAAAATTCACACACCAGCAAAAAATTCTTTCAGGTGAAATTGAGGAAACGGTTGTGTATCAAGGTCAAATTGACCAGATACTAGCATCCTAGGGTTAATGCAGGGACGTGCATAGGAGGAGAGCCTTGATGCCCTCCTAAAATCCTAAATCTATTGAATTTCTTGGCACTTCTTTTTCAAAGTAGTAAATAGAATTTGTTAGATTTTTACTACTGCCCCCTCAAAAAAACTATTATTGCCCAACCCCAATGAAAATAAATCTTCTGTACGTGCCTGCCTTAATCTTAATAAAAGTGGAATTTGGAACTTCCTTAAACATACGAATTCCTTAATTTAATTTTAAAGACAGCTAAAGATGCTTGGGTTTAGTACTGCTCCTTATCTGGTCCCTACTAGTGTGAACACGAGTTAATTCTAAATCAATTTTTTTGATATGTTTCAGTTCTTTTGATAACTCATTTACTGGCAAAGCAACCTAAAAAGAAAAGAATGTTTACCGTTGAAGTTTCTGTCTTTTCTGTCCCTTCTATGGAACTAGCCTTTTTTATATTATTTGATTTCACTTGGAATTTCCTGGCTTGGTCTAAAAATTTGGGGAAGGCTAAGGCTGGAAGAAAAACTTGACTGCATAATA
The DNA here is from genome assembly GCA_029168905.1 of Artemia sp. Kazakhstan ARC1039. Taxonomy (NCBI): domain Eukaryota; kingdom Metazoa; phylum Arthropoda; class Branchiopoda; order Anostraca; family Artemiidae; genus Artemia; species Artemia sp. Kazakhstan ARC1039. The sequence goes on along the minus strand of JAQQPU010014407.1, from coordinate 11,233 downwards.
AAGCTGCAAATAGTAGCCATAGGTTATTTGACCTCAGCATCCTGAAAGAGAAAAATATCTTATTACTTAAAGATTACTTAATGATAAAATGCTTATAATATTAGAAAAGAGTTAGGTAATTGTCTTATTACCTAATAAGTATTAGGTAATTCTCACTAAAAAAAATTAGTCTTTAGTAGAAGATAAAATCTAGAAACACAATAAAACCAGTTAAAATAAATCTTAATTTTTATTTATACTGGCCATACCATCAACAACAACAGCAAAAATCACAAATAATCAACAGGGGGGGGGGGGTAAAGTAAAGTGAAGGAATTTTAGAAATAATATAAGTAATCTTAAAAATACTTACTTGTGTCATTCCTTAAAACGATTCACTTTGCTTTTCCCCCCCCCCCCCCGCCTAATCAGCAAGTATATAGATCAAATCATTTATTTACCAATCGTTTTGTCATGCGTCACTCTTTTGTTTCAACTTAATCCCCGAAAAGGACAAAAAAAAAAATTAAATAGTGGTATAGGTATTTCGGAAAAGATCAGAAATAATTATATAAGAAACTAGTTGCCTGAGTTTTATTTCATAAAGACCAAATAATTAACACATGCATAAAGGTCATTCCCTTCGATCCGCTTTTGACGGAACTCGGGGAAACTCGTTGGGCAACATATATGAAAAAAAATCGATGGGTTTGAACCCTAGATCTCTCCAAAGATTTATACTACTGACTCAAGATTATACCAAAGGCATACAATATTAAATAAAAGAAATAAACACCCATTCAAATAAATATAATTGTTATAATTGTTAATACTTTCAAAGTGTAGTTGCTTAATTACACCCTTTTAAAAATCTGGACACAAATATTAGTGTATAATTTTATTTTCATACCTCCTCTAGTTGACCTGAAATAGAAAACTTGATACCAGTCGAAAAAAAATCTGTTCTTTTTCTTTGATAGCTTGGATACGCTTGTGCTATTTTGATTTGGTTAAATTTTAAGAGCAGAAGTAGCCCCGAAAGTTTGAACATAATACCCTCAGTCGTTCTTGGGATACTGCTGAGATGCCTTATTGGGAATTAGCATTAACACAGTGCATTTTGATTTAATCTTAAGGCAACATTTAGTTTTGGAACATAATGGGCAAATGGGAGGATGGGCGTGGGAGGGGGACTAGTTGCCCTCCAATCACTTTCGACTATTAAAAAGGACATTAGTCCTTTCTATTTTCAATCGAATGAACCCTTTTCGAAGTTCCTACGACAACTCCTTCGATACAAAGTGTCCTGGACTAAACAAAAAAAAAAAAATAAATAATAATTATAAAAATATATTGTACCCAGATCGATTTTTACCATAAAAATGTCAAGCCTTCCAATCACTTTCGACAATTAAAAAGAGCACTAAATCTTTCCATCTCCAATTGAATGAGCCCTTTTTGAGTTTTTACGACAACACTTTCTATAAACAGCTTATATGCCCCCAGGGCATTTCTTAAAACCCTTGCCCTGAGGGTTGTGAGGGGGTGGTCATCCTCAAAGACCTAATTTCCAGAACTTTCAGCTACGTTAAACAAAATGGCTATCTCAAAATTTTGATTGGATGTGTTTGGGGAAATGGTGGGTGTAAGAGGAAGGTTAGTTGCCCTTCAGTCACTTCCGGCTATTAAAAAAGGCACTAGCCCTTTCAATTTCCAATCAAACGAGCCCTTTTGAAGTTTCTACGACAAAACTTTCTATAAAAGCCTTATATGCCCCCAGGGCATAACTTACAGCATTTGCCCTAAGGGTTGTGGGGGGGGGGAGGTTTGTCATCCTCAAAGACCTAATTTCCAGAACTTTCAACTACGTTGAACAAAATGTATACATCAAAATTTTGATTGGATGTGTTTGGGAAAATGGTGGGCGTGAGGGGTTAGTTGCTCTTCAATCACTTTTGAATATTAAAAAGGACTTTACCAGTTTCAATTTCAAATCGAATGAGCCCTTTTTGAAGTTTCTACGACAACTCTTTCTACAAGAACCTCATATGTCCCCAGGGCATAACTTACAACATTTGCCCTGATGGCTGTGGGGGGGGGGAATTGTCATCCACAAAGACATAATTTCCAGAACTTTCAAATACGTAGAAAAAATGGCTATCTCAAAATTTTAATTCTATGTGCTTGGGGAAATGGTGGGCGTGAGAGGGGGATTAGTTGCCCTCCAATTAATTTCGAATATTAAAAAGGGCGCTAGCCATTTCAATTTTTATTCGAATAAGCCATTTTTGAAGTTTCTATGACTTTCTATAAAAATCTTATTTAACCCCAGGGCATAACTTACAAACCATGCCCTAAGAGCTGTGGGGGGGGGGGGGTTGTCATCCTTAAAGACCTAATTTCCAAAACTTTCAACTACGTTGAACAAAATGGCTATCTAAAAATTTCGATTGGATGTGTTTGGGGAAAAGCTGGGCGTCAGAGGGGGGGTTAGTTGTCCTCCAATCACTTTCGACTATTAAATAGGGTACTAGTCCTTTGAATTTTCAATCGAATGCACCCTTTTTCAAGTTTCTACGACAAAGCTTTCAATAAAAACTTATATGCCCCCAGGGCATAACTTTTAACCCTTGCCCTGAAGGCTCTGAGGGGGAGGGGTTGTCATACTCAAAAACCTAATTTCCAGAACTTAAAATTACGTTGAACAAAATGGCTATCTCAAAATTTTAATTGGATGTTTTTGGATAAATGATGGGCGTGAGAGGGGGGTTAGTTGCCCTCCTATCACTTTCAACTATTAAAAATGGCACTAGCCCTTTGAAGTTCCAAAGCTTTCAATGAAAACAATGAAAAATCGACAAAGCTTTCAATGAAAACCTTATATACCCCCAGGGCATAACTTATAACCCTTGCCCTGAAGACTGGGGGGAGGCAGGGAGTGTCCTGCTGAAAGGTATAATTTCAAGAACTTTCAACTACGTTGAACAAAATGGCTATCTCAAAATTTTGATTGGATGTGTTTGGAGAAATGGTGGGCGTGGAAGGGGTGTTAGTTGCCTTCCAATCACTTTCGAATATTAAAAATGATACTAGCCATTTTAATTTCCAATCGAATGAGCCCTTTTTGAAGTTTCTACGTCAATGCTTTCTATAAAAACCTTATATGCCCCCAGGGCATAACTTACAGCCATTGCCCTGAGGAATGTGGGGGGTTATCATCCTCAAAGACCTAATTTACACCCTTTGTATTTCCAATCGAATTAGTCTGTTTTGAAGTTTCTACGACAACACTTCCTATAAGAACCTTATATGCCCCCAGGGCATAACTTACAAACCTTGCCCTGAGGGCTGTGGGGGAATGTCCTCCTTAAATAATAATTTCTATCTGGAATTCAACCACGCTGAACAAAATGGCTTTCTCAAAATTTTGATTGGATATGATTCGGGAAATGGTGGGCGTGGAAGGGGTGTTAGTTGCCTTCCGATCACTTTCGACTATAAAAAGGGCACAAGCCACTCCAATTTCCAATTGAATGAGCCCTTTTCGAAGTTTCTACGACAACCTCTTCGATACAAAGTGCCCTGATCTAAAGGAAAAAAAATACATTGTGCCAACATCGTTCTTATATACCCCCAGGGCATAACTTAAAACCCTAGCCCTGAGGGCTGTGGGGGAGTGTCCTCCTCAAAAACATAATTTATATCTGAAAATTAACTACGCTGAACAAAATGGCTATCTCAAAATTTTGATTGGATGCGTTTGGGGAAATGGTGGGCATGGAAGGGGTGTTAGTTGCCTTCCAATCACTTTCGACTATTAAAAGGGGCACTGGCCGTTCCAATTTTCAATCGAATGAGCCTTTTTCCAAGTTTCTACGACAACTCCTTCGATACGAAGTGCCCTGGTATAGAAGAAAAAAATAAATCATAGGCAGCGCAATCGCGCTGCCTAAGTAAAGAACGATGTTGGCACAATGTGTTATTTTTTTTCATTTTTTTTTTCATACCAGGGCACTTCGTATCGAAGGAGTTGTCGTAGAAACTTCGAAAAGGGCTCATTCGATTGGAAATTGAGTGCCCTTTTTAATAGTCAAAAGTGATTGGAAGGCAACTAACACTTCTTCACGTCGGACGATGTGAATCGGACGATGGAATCCAGCCTGAACTACTGAAAGTAAATTGCGAACCACTCCTTGACCTTTACCAAAAAATTGCCACAGCTGCTTGGGAAAAAGGTCACTTCCCTTAACCCTGGTGCGAAGCCACGATAGTCCCCCTCATTAAGAAAGGCTCTAAAGCTGTTTGCGACAACTACCAGCCAATAAGTCTTACCAGCCACGCCGCAAAAATCCTCACGAGTCATGCTCGGGCGTGTACGAGCCATTTCCTCAATGGTCATTCCGGAATACCATCCGGCTTCCGACCTAAAAGATCAACAATTGATCAGATATTCACTGTCCGGCAGATCATAGAAAAGTATAGCGAACTTAGCCGCAGCATCTACCACCTTTTCATAGACTTTAAACAAACTTTCTATCTCATAGGGAGAGAAGGTCTATGGCACATCCTTCTTCACTTTGGCATACCATCCAACCTGATCTCGCTGTTCAAAGACATATATAAGAAGTTCAGAAGCCGCGTCATGACTGGAGAAGGACTTACCGAGAGCTTCAAGGTTGCCTGCTATCACCGGAGCTGTTCAATCTCTTCCTATTTGCAGCCCTTTCACTCACAGACAGCCCACCCGGTACCCTTGTCGGAGGAGTGGTGATAGACAAACTAGCATACGCTGATGACTTGGACCTAATAGCCGAGTCCTTCTAGAGCTACAATCCCAGGCTAACAGCGTTCACTCGTCTTCCAACCTCTTCGGGATGGCCATCAACGCCTCAAAAACGAAAGCCATGTGCTGCTCACGCAAGCTGGATTCACAGGTAAATCTCAGCCTTCAGCTTGGTGGAGATACCATTGAGTGGGTGGAAGACTTCACCTACCTTGGGAGCTTACTTACTTCGGATAATAATCAGCTCAAAGACATCAAGAGACGCCTGACACTTGCGAACTCCAGTTTTAAAGTTCTGATGCCCATCTGGAGGAATAAGAACTTAACAACAATTCTCAAAACGAGACTCTTCTACTCCCTCATTATTCCGATCGCCATCTATGCCTGTGAATCCTGGACGCTTAAAACAGACGATCAATGTCGCCTAGCTGCCTTTGAAACCAAATCTCTATGACGCATCGCTGGTATCACCTACCACGATAGAATCTCCAACTCCAAGCTTCTCCATAATCTGAAAGTCAAATTCACAATACTGGACAAAATAACACTACAACAACTCAAATGGCTTGGACATACCCAACGCATGGCTAGCACTCGTCTCCCGAAGATAGCCTTCGATGGACGAGTACACGCTTCTCGCCCCAGAGGCCATCCTCCGAAGAGATGGAAAGAAAATTTCTCACCCTACAACCTGCCACAAATCCTCCGCCTGGCCGACAGCAGAAGTACCTACAGGTGTCATATCAATGAACTGGTTAAAGAAGAGGCCCTAAAACGACCTTCAAGGACAGATGGGACATAAGTCAATACATTGTGCAAATATCGTTCTTTACTTAGGCAGCGTGATTGCGCTGCCTATGAAAGTAAAGGGATTTAAATACAAAGGACAGTGGAAATTGAATCTGTCTTTTTTTTAAGCCAACCGTATGTGTCTTAAAAATAGAACAAAAATAGGGACTTCAGTTTTAAATGAAAAAGACTTCCAGGTAAAGTTAAGTAGTTTTTGGTTCTAGTGGGTGGTAAATTAAAATAAAGAAAACATGGGTGAAAAAAAAACAGCAGTAAATAAGATAAAAAACTCCCCGGGAATTTCAAGCATAAACAGTTTTTTATAATTTTGGCTAAATATATATTTTTTGTGTATGTTATAAACCCTGTTATTGATATAATACAAATTGTCTGTCACTCAATTTAGTTTTATTTCTAACCTCTATTGGATTTTGTTAGTTTGCCCCACAGTAGATTTATTAGAAAATGTCTTCGCCTCAACCAGGATTTTTTTTTAATTTATGCCAACAGGCAGTAAAAGCTAAGTCAGCTAAATTTCAAATTTCGACAATAATTATTACACACTTTGGAGAAATAAGAACTTTTTCTGGTACGGTGTTTTACTCTTTTCTCACCATATTTTTCTTTTTTTCTCCTTGTTTAATTGATTAGGCTGTTTTCTTCTGTTCTGGGATTTGTTAATCATGCCGACCATTGTTTAATTGGTTATTCTTTGTTACCGTGGGTGTAGCTATGGTTTTTTCACTGGCAGTCAACTGGCCCTCTCGGTGGGAGGGGGGTTACAAATTTAAGATTTCTGTGAGAACTTTACTATAAACTCGATATTGAGGATTCTTTAATGGGACGGGCAATGAGATTTATTGCTATAGCTTTGCACACTCATACCCTCCTTGCTACATCCTAGTTTGCTATTAGTTTAAGGTACGATATTTATGACTTACTTCATTTTTGCTAAACAACTAATTGAAATTTTTACACTTCTGAGATGATTGCCAAAAAGCGAATGACCAAACTGTGATTGAAGCTAAACTGCCCGGATGATTCTCCCTTTGATAACAGCTTTGGAAACGATTTTGGAAAGGATCTAAGGGGCGTGTATAGGTCAGTTACGCCCTTTAAACATGACAGTGACGAAAACTGATCTTTTGTACTCAAATCCATACATAATAGGTCAAAATAGTGGATGTTATATACTTATTTTGGTACTGTTCTAATATCTGTAAAATACGCGAGGCATCCACTCGACAAAAGCAAAAATGACGCTATCTGATGCTGTATAAACAAGTATTCAGAGCTTTCTCACTCTGGGAACTATATTTAAACTTTAGTTCTTTGGGGTTTAGGGGGGAAAAGCCTAGGTTAGGTTACGTATTTAATATATGCTATGCTTTACCCCCACCCCCGCTAATGTGCAAATATATAGCCCAATTTCTTTCATAAACTATTATAATTTTATCATATTTTCTTTTATTTCATTAGCGTTAACCAAACTTCACTTCTCGCGTGTTTTACATATATTAAAACAGTGCCTTTATTTTTAGTTCTAAGACTTTTCAAAGCTATCCAACAGAATTAAATTAAGGTGTAAGTAATTAGAAATATAGTCTCAATTCTTTGGCATGCGTATCTGTAATGAAACCTCAAGTAGAAAAGCAAGATCAAACTTTTAAATATAGATCAAAAACAAATTTTCACTCTATTCATGAGGCGGATATGGATTGAGGTCAGCCATTTATCGATTTTTTCTTTTGGAAAACCCGTCAGGAATTCCGGCAAAATGATTGGTTTCATTTTTGTATAATTACATTTGCAATACATGACGTAATTGAAAAAGAATCTTGGAACAAAAAACATGTTTTTTTTAGTGGATTAAACACAAATTAAAGAAACCAAAAATATATTTTTTTCAATTAAAAGAAATTTTATTTTTATTAATTTCAAAGAATCAAAACAAAATACTAAATTAAATGACAGCACGGGGAAACAGAGTAACAGTAAAAAATGTTGAGTACCAAGGATGGTTGTTTTTTTCATGCTTTTCATACAAAAAAGTCAGGTATTTTGTTCTTTTTAGAAATCTAAAATACGAAACAGCAATAATAGGTAAATCCAACAGAAGGGGCGTCGTTTGGGGGTGGCAGGGGGGGGCAGTTGCCCACCCAATAATGCGAAGAAAAAATTATTTTACATCCCATACCCTTTGACTATCCGGATATGGACCCCTCTTGCCCCCCCCCAATAAAAATGGTGGAGATTCGCCCCTGTCCAACAGTGAGTAAAAAAGACAGGGTTATTTAACATCACTTATTGACATCAAGCAGTTTGTGGTAACGAATTATAACTAGGGATCAACTAAGGCTAACAGTAACCAATATTCATAAAAAAAGGAGTTGTGACGAAAATACATACATCGCCAATTCGGCTTTTTATGATGATTTTAGATAATTAAAATACATTGAATTTAGGTTACCCACCGAAATTTATGAGCCTCATAAAATTTGCATGATTACAAAAAAGGCAAAATAGCCCCCAAAAAGAAGGTGATCTTGACGAAAATTACGTCACGAAATTTATCACAACCCAAGATACCATTGATGAAGTTTCAAACCCCTATTTACAAAAATGCAAAATTTTCCATCTTTCTCTTGGGTGATCATTTCAAACCAATGGTCCAAGAAAAATGAGAAAAGGTTCAGCTAAACGAAGATAGATTATTATTAGTAAAAAAATAAATAAAATTGATATGCAAATTTCGTTTTAATTATTCATGTACGGTGAGCAATCTTTAAAACTTACATTAATTCAAAAACCTTCAGAAATTAATTTAAAAAAAGCAAGTTTTTTTTTACTGAAAGTAAGGAGCGACATTAAAACTTAAAAAGAACAGAAATTATTCAGTATATGAAAGGGGCTGTCCCCTCCTCAGCGCTCCGCTCTTTACGCTAAAGTTTGACGCTTTCTCACACTCTACTTTTTAAAATAATGAAAAACTTTAGCGTAAAGAGCAGGGTGTTGAAGAGGGGATAGCCCCTTTCATATACTGAATAATTCTCTGTTCGTTTGAAGCTTTAATGTTGCTCCTTACTTTCCGTTAAAAAAAACTTGTTTTTTTATTGATTTTTTAACATTTTTGAATTAATGCAGGTTTTGAAGATTGCTCACCGTACATTAATAATCAAAAAGAAATTTGCATATTAATTTTACTTTTTTAAACTAATAATAACCTTATAATAACCGAAGTTTGATTTTTGTTCCAGTTATTCAAGAATGACTCCTGAATCACAAAGGCCGTTTAATTAGAACAATAACCGCCTTTAAAAGTAAAAAAAAAATAGCGTAAGAGCGAGCTATTGAGAAGAAGCAAACCCCTTCATTTACGTAATATTTTCTGTACGGTTTAAGTTTAAATGTTGCTCCTTCCTTTAAGTTGAAAAGCTTTTTTTATTTAACCTCTTCTCTAAGTGACATTCTTTGTACCTTTTAACAATTCTGAACAAAACGGCTATCTAAAAATCTTGATCCAATATCATGTTAAGTTTTCAGAGGTTTGATGACAAAAAAAACTGCACGTGGGCTGGTTGGTCTCCAATCACTTTTAGTCGAAATAAGGGTACAAGAGCTTTCAATCGAACCCCCTCCGAAGGTTCTATGACCACTCCTTCCATGCGAAGTGGCCAGGGAAAAAAAACAATAAATGCGAGACACATTGCTCTTTACTCTAGGTAGTGCTAAAGCGTCCCCTCTGAATCCATGTAAAAAAGAAGCTCGTATGAAAGCGAAGAAATTTTCAGATTTCGATTGCTAGGTTGAGGTACCTATTTGTGCCACTTATTAAGTATTTAGATAATACTTATTTTTAACTAATTCAGACACTTTTTAAGAATCTTGGCCAGCACTAAAATTACTCAATTAGGAAGATCTCTTATAATAAGAATCTTACATATATGTCCATATATTTTTTTCCCATCTGATTTATGTTCTATAAGCAAAAATATACAGTAATTTCCTATCTTATTATCTACCCTTAGTTTATAATTACCTGCTAAAAGTTTGAACCTCATTTAGACCAACCTAAATAACACCTCTGGAACAAAAAGCCGAATAGCCCCTCTAAAAGCACTTCTCACGATTTGCTTCTAGGCATTCCATCTTTAGCTTATATGTACCTATTTGATTATATTTAATTAATTAAATCTAATTAATGTAAATTTAATTACTTAGTTCTAATTAATTAGACATGTACCTATTTAATTCTGCTGACATTTAATTAGAACATTTAAAGTTCCAAATGGCTAAAAAGTTTATTGGATCAACTTATTTTGTCCCTCCCCCCTCCTAAAAAAATCCTGGATCCACCCCTGCCTTAAGCAACTCACTCAATTCTTCATGCTCACACATCGTATGACCCCCAATCTCATCCATATCTTCATGCAAGGTAAAAGTAAGGGTCTGACCTTACAACCTCCCTATAAAATGTCTATATTTCTAACTAATATTTGTCAAAAAACTAGAATGATCTGTTCCATTTTTAATATCACCATGAGAATGGTGAACCACATTCGCTAACCTAACACTCTCTTTCATATTGTGTGGAAGAGAGTTTAGGATGACCAGGCACTGAACAATCAGTATTTTGACACCGATTACCTTATAACCTTCATCGGGAATCCTTTTAGTAGGGGAATATTCTGTCAACTAATATAGATGATTAGTTCTCCATATGGAGCAGTGTTACAAACAAGGTAGTGCACAGAAAACTTCCATCCAAATGATTTAATTATGGAGTTGATTTTGAAAAACGAAAAGTGGCAAATTACATAAAAATATGCAGGGTTTTGCTAAAAAATAGTGAAAATCATAATAATTTTTTAGCTAGGAGTAGGCTACGCAAGCGAACAACTGCTCCTGTATGGAATCGCCTGTCCCAACAGGTCAACTTTAAGTTGCTTTAACATAGTTCCGACTATTTCGCAGTTAAAGAAAACGAAGACTTGTGGCAAATTGACATTGTCACGAATCCTTATATTAAGAGTATGAACAAAAAGCTCCTCAAATAGCAGTCGTTGATTCTTTTTATCTCGTACCTGATCTTGTAAATATAAATCCAATTTCAGATATAAATAATTATTGCTGTTAATCAAACTTAACGAAACTAAAGATGTGTCAAACTTTCCTTTTCTTCTCTGCCAAGGAAGGGAAATCAAAGAAGCTGCAGCGCGGAGGAGAACCCGGCGATTCAGCAGCAGCAAAACGGGTTCAGATCTGGGTTAAGTGACGCAAATTAAATGGGTAGGGTACTTTCATCTTCAATTTATAGCTCCAGTATTCTATTTTAATGGTTTGATCTTTTGGTCACCCAAAACGATATACCTTAATAACCTGAGCATTAAGTAGTAAATTAGAGGGGTTGCTCACTATCAAAAATCGACGCAAAATAAACGAGTAGGGTACTTTCATCTTCAATTTATAGCTCCAGTATTCTATTTTAATGGTTTGATCTTTTGGTTACCCAAAACGATATATCTTAATAACCAGAGCATTAAGTAGTAATTTAGAGGGATTGCTCAGTGTCAAAAATCGTAAGCACCTGGTGGTGCGCACCATGCATGGTGGTAGAGTGGCGTAAAGATATACGCTGTTGTAGAAGTGTGTCAAGCGTGCCGGAACAAGCAGAACTCCAAG
>JAQQPU010014406.1:0-22769 GCA_029168905.1 Artemia sp. Kazakhstan ARC1039 | reverse complement strand
CGAATAATAAGCACTGGCAAGGGGGGCAGGGGGGTATGCCCCCCCCTGGAAATTTGAGACTTTTAAGTAATTATGAGGAAACCAAAGGAAAAAGAGCAGAATAGGGTAAAACCATTGAAAAAGTATGTGTTGCTTATTGTTGCCAGTCTGTTAATAGATTTTGACCCTTATAAGGGTTAATAAGGAAAATATAAGTTCTAATTTGTGACTGAGTGACCCTTTTCCAGTTATTCACAAACATCTTCCCTATATGATTTGGTTGGAGTAACAAAAAAAAAAATCAAATCCTTCTTAGTAATGAATGATAAGTGAATAACAATCCTTCATCCTTGTCAATAGAGTAAGAGCCTAACTATTGATACATTCAATCAAAGAATCAGCTTTTTAGGGTGATCTTAAATATTTATTTGTTTATTAGTAATTAGTGCAGTTATTAGTACACAAGAAATTTCGTGTAATTATAGAAGACACAAGGAAAACAACTTAATAAGGGGTAATTTCAGTAAAAATATGCAGTCAACTTTTGCTTGCATTGTAAGAGAGCCCATGAGCTGATATATGAAGCCACTATAATCAAAAATGTTTCCCCTAAACGGAATGCTGGGAATTTTTGTTCTGATCATTTTGTTCTGATTTGAGCTGATCATGATGGCAGTCTTGGTTTTTAAAGGCTCGGGCGTATTTTGGCGTGTTTTTCAAAGGTTCGGGCTTGTTTTTCATTTTACTTTCTGGCAACACTGGATCCTTGTCAGTAGAGTAAGAGCCTAACTATTGATACATTCAATCAAAGAATCAGCTTTTTAGGGTGATCTTAAATATTTATTTGTTTAGAAGTTTTTTTTCACAAACTATTTTATCAGATTCTCTTATGGCGAAATTTTTTTTGAACCTGTTCATTTGATTTAGTTGAATAGGAGAATAAAAAGAAAAAGGGTCAATTTGACAGCTGGATACTAAGTTTAAATTTGTTTTTCTTTCGCTATTCTATTTTTTTTTAACGTCGGAAAATATAAGGGATTTAAATTCGAGGGGGAGCATTGTCCTGTTATGTAAGAGGCACATTCTACTAAAATCAAAACGCGGTATCTATGCAGGGAGGGTGATTTTTGAGTATCTCTACTCCTTCTGTAAACTATTCCAAAGGCGTAGGCAACTGCAAAAAGACAAATCTACATCTGTTATAATCTACTGAAGCGATTAATGTTTCAGTAATTTTGTTTTGAGTTTGATTTTCTTTTAAGATTAACTGCATAATAATTAAATATATTATTGATTAAATAAGTTGATCCCTTTTCCAGGAATCCTTGTCGTTTAAAATTTACTGTATTTTGTTTCATTTTGCATGCAGTTTAATTGCTCTTTTTATTTGAAAGTTTTTTCCTAAAAGTATTTAAAAATAAACTTATTCGAACGAAAAAAAAATCCTGAAATATATTCCCTATCACCCAAACACCACAACACCACTGATATTTTGGCATTCCCCCCCCCCCTGGAAGCGAATGAACGAAAGATTATTTCAGAAAAATAAATTCATTTTCAGAAAGGGCATACTTTCCTCCATTTTTCGACATAGTTACAAAGTTTTTTGAAACACTTATAATACCTCTCAACTAATTTTAAAGTGAAGTCTTTATAAGAACTTGCCGCCGGCTCCAATAACCAAAAGTTAATTACTGTTTTTACGTCGTCGTCATCTTTTCAACGGTTGCCACTGAGGTGGCAACCGGTTGAACTGGCGACGAAACATGGGCTTCGTATATCATGCCCAAATCGAGGCAACAGAACATGGAATGGAAACACACACACTCCCCTGAAAATTTGAAGACCGAACATCCTCTGTCCCAGTGCAAAATCATGGCGTCCGTGTTTGGGAATAGGCATGGTGTTTTTTTGGTCGACTTCACACAACGGAGGAACCACCAACAATGCAGAAGCGTACTGCCTAACCCTCAAAAAGCTCCACAGAGCGATTAAAAAAAAAAAAAAAAAAAAAAAAAAAAAAAAAAAAAAAAAAAAAAAACTTGGCCTGCTGACAAAGTAAATTGTCCCTCTTCATGACAATGCAAGGACCTCACACAGCTGGTCAGACTCGTAATTTGTTGGACAGTTTTGGCTGGGAAGTTTTCAATCACCCACAATACAGTCCTGATCTTGCACCAAGTGATTACCATCCCGTTTCTCCACCTAAAGCAACAGCTAAGTGGCAAACGTTACAATGATGATGACAACGTAAAAACGGAAGTTTTACGGGCCACGGAGCCTTTGTGGATCTCTGGCTTATTGGACTTATTGTGGATCTCTGACTTATCTCTGAATATTGTGTCTTGTTGAGTTGTTTTTTTTTGTTTTTTTTTTCGAAAATACATAAATCTATAAATAAATATACCGATCTTAAATGTATAATGATATAGTATATTTATATAAATATATAAAAGAAAGTGGTTGTAAAACTCGTTGTAGCGCTTTAAGTATTATGAAATAATGGAAAATGTTTTCATCTCGGCTATTTTGTGGTCTCCTCGGACCACATTATTCTGTTACTAATTTTGATTTAACCTTATTGACAGGAAAGATTTACGAAATCTAAGAATTCAAGAACTAGATAATCAAATTAGGCTTATATACATTGTATCCTTTACACATAAATATTTTAATTACGCTCGTAGTTTTAGCGCTGTTACAGATTAGAAATTAACAGTACGCCTATAGCGACAATATGAAACTACCCAAGAAATTTCAAGGTTCTTATAGTTTGTTTTTTGTAATTTTAAAATTGTTCCGGTGTCTTTTCTTGTGCTTTAAAATTTTTCTCATTTCGATAAATATGTTTGTTTATGCTAAGTAAAAGAGCACTAATTTATGATATTAAATATTAATATCTACTTTAAAAAGACTCAAGCTTATGCAATTACTTCTGTTTTGACTGCTATAAGGTATGTCTGAGAAAGTTTGTTCAGAATTTTGCTACTTTAGTAACGATTTAAATCCTTAGAAAACGGAAACATTATCGACAATCATTAATCACGCTTAACTATCAATGCGCTTAGACGTCTACAAGGCGGTGTTTATAGTTTTCATAGAACCACAAATCATCTCGTTGACGCCACTATCAAACCCATTTTGACCTAATGTGCAATGATCGTCAATTAGAGTGTCCTTTATGATAGTTTAAATTGACTGTTGGCGGGACCAATCATTTAAAAATCGATCTGTTCTCTCCGACAGCTTTAAAGACGCCCAATGGCTCTAGCCCATAATGACTACAATCAATCCATGCAGAAACTTATGATTTTTGACGAAGGCATCGTTTCCCAAGAACTTGACAATTTGACAAAACTCTATTTGAAGAGCTCCAATTTATTCAAGCTTATTTAGGTGATTTCAAATTACAATCAATTTGATTTAAGGTTTTATAGTAGTATTTATTTTCTTATGTATTATATTTACAAATCATTATGGTTATGAGTTAAACGAGGAGGGTGACCGTTCAATCATGAGAAATATGTTTGTATCAATCATGATTATATGTTTGTAACTAGATATTTCGATTCGTTTGTTTTACATTTTAGCAGGGTTTGAACGTCCAACAACTTGAACATATCAATATTTTGAACTTCCTGAACATATCAATGTTTATATGCGTAAAAATGTTCTACAGCATACGATATTTGTATGCTTGAAATCAAGGCCGTATCCAGGGGGGGGGGTTAGGGGGTTTGAAACCACCCCTCCCCCTGAAATGTTGTCTGACTCGTAAAAACATAACAATTATGGACACAAACAAATTTTGTATGCGTTTTTTAAGATTTTATTTTGTGTACCCACCCCCCTAAAAAAACAAATTAGTAAAACCCCCTCCGAAAAAAGTCCTAGGTATGGCCTTGCTTAAAATATAGCAAAGACCCTGCACTTCTACTGACCATAAATTCGAAATATCCACGAGGGTGCATGTATGAACTTAAGAAAGAAGAATAAAGGTATGGGTATAAATGCTTTACTCAAAGTAAACAACAAATACATGGACATGTCGAGCTTGAAGCCACGATTTTCATAAACTATAGAAGAAAATAAAAGCAGGATATTTTTTCGCATGTCCCTAAAGTCAACCAAATTATAAAAAAAAAGGTTTAAACATTAAGTAATGAAAAAATTAACACTATGAAAAGTAAGAATTAATAGTTTTATAACTTTATAACCCATTAGTAAAGTCCCGAAAGACAGAACCTTTACCGCTTCATGTGGGAGACTCAATTATATAGAATAAGAATATTTGGGGATCTTCAAAAACAAAAGTTAAAATTTTCTGCCGAAATCAATTGCTTTCAAACGGTTTTCTGGTCAAATTTACAAATTTATCCCATCATTTACACTATCCAATTCAATACTTCAGATAGATTTAGAGTGGAGGATTCGTGTCCCTATCTTCAAAACTCTTTAAGGAATTTCACCGTTTAAAGAAAAAAAAATGATTTTCTTAGTGCTCTTTTCAAGTAGCAAAAGAAGCAGCGCCACAGAAAAGTTCCAGTTTCTGCCACTTGGCAAAGTTTGATTTCCATTTCAACGCTTCAAGACTGGAAGCCTGACATAAGAACACATACTGATAATTGAGCATTTTTATTGGCAGCAAACCTTCAATAATGGCTTTTATTTTTATTCGATTAAATAATATTAAAAAAGTTAAGAAAAGAAAAGAGTGATATTGAAATCTGAAATGACCATAAATAGTCATATAGTAACTGAAGCCATTGACGACTATGATCTCCTACTACAGATCAATGGGGGCCCAACATTCCCCACCCCCTGGAAATTTTCCCCCAAAAATTCCCCCGTGAAAAATCACCCGCAGAAATACCCCCTCGCAATAATCCCCGACTCAGGAAAATTTTTCCCTGATATAAAATTTGAGCAGCCGAGGGGAAATTAGAACAAATAAAAAGAATAAAAGTAAAATATACATCAGCTGCTATAAAGGAGGGGGGGGGGGTGGATCATTGGGCAGGCTCCAAAAAGAGCGCATTGCAATGCCCAAACTATCGAAATCTCCATGAGCCTTCAGACAAATATAGAAAGGTGGGTAGGAATTAGTCTTTCACCTTCTTCATTTAGACTAAGCCTGTATAAGGGTAAGAACTCCCCTCTTATTGCAGAAAATTATTTCCGGCATTTGTTGTAAAGTTTCATGTAACTAAACTAGTTTGTTTCATATTTCATCATATTACATGCAATGATGTGTGTGCGCAAGAGCTATTACGAAGGAGGGGTTGCGGACCATTTTTTTGGCGATATGGGGAGGGGGGTAGATACCTAAAAGAATGTATTTTAAAGCCAAAACCTCCTAAAACTCATTGAGTCTTCAGATACATATAGAAAGGGTTCTACGAAAGGGGGTGGGGTGGAAATTAATACCTTTTATCGGTGGGGGGAGGAGGGTATTAGTGCTCCCTCTATTGTAATAGTTTTTCCCTGTGTAGCATAAAACATAACATTCACAGGTCTACCGGCACAGAGATAGAAAAGGCAAGATGAGGCGTCATAAATCTCACCAAGAAATTTCTTGATGGGGGGATTCTACCAGGAGCTTTGTTTTCAGCAATTTTAAATGTTAATATTTCTCTTTTCCTATTTATATACAATGTTTTAATGTACTTAACATATGTAGGCTATACAATGTAATTAAGCACCAGAGAGCCCTATTATAAAGGTTGATGGCTTCAGTCATATATAAGGTCAAAAGTCACCCAGAATTTCAATCCGTATGAACAATAATGTCCCTCTTCATCTAACCGAAAATCTGTGGTAAAAATACTATTAATGACTTATACAGCAAAACTGTTAGTTCAAAATTTTGTCTTGAAGAGGAATGACTGCTGAAACACAAGGGCCGCGTTGAATTGGAATGACAAGCTTTTAGAAAACCCTAAAAAGCATTAGCGTAACGATCGAGGTGTTGAGGAGGGGGTGACCTCCCTCATACTGGATGTTCGTTTTACATGTGTTTGCCACTGATTTTTCCATCAGTTGAAAAAACTTGTTTCTTTTTAACTGATCCTATGACTTACTTTTATTTCTTTTAATTCTTCTTTTCTTGTTTTGGCCAGTCAAGTCTTATAAACAAGAGTGATTCTTCCTTTCTTATTTTGATGACTTGATAAACATGGAGTCTTTCGGTTTAACTCGCTTCCTCCCTTAATTAAGAACTTGAGGAGCAATGGAATATCCAACACTCCTTGGAAGTTTCAACCCAATCTTCCAAGCACTTCATGGGAAATGGCGGACGTGCATAACGTCTTTTGATTCACTCAGCTGCGCGTGTCGTTTCCAGAGAATATCTTAGCAAAATTTTGACATCTTGGCCTAGCTAACGATCCCTAGAAGCTCCTAGCTGATAAGACGGCCAAGACAAAGCCTGACTGCCTTTTCTGGTATTGAACAAACAATAGCAGGCGACGGTAGTATCGCTTTAACAAACTTTCGGATGGGCGAAGGCAAATGTCGTATAAAATAAGCTTTTTACACCCAGAATCACAAATAACGCAGCAGTACATATCCGCCCTCCGCTTCTTCCATCCCCCATACATAGCACAGGATGCTCAATCTCATAATAGAACCAAACACTTTTTTAATAGCCCCCGTTATTGCGCTTTTCATTTGCTTGCAATTTTGAGTAGATTTTGAATCTGTAAGATTTAATTTCTTGTACTAAACTTTTAATACACGTTATTTATTGAAATATTATTTATGATTTCTTATTAAATTGATTTTTTTTTGTTGATTCGCCGATCTATATTAATAAATAACATCGATATCAGCCGAAACATAAAGCCACATAAAGCCGAAACAAAAATCGTAGGCTGCGCAATGCCCTGTCTAAGTAAAGACAGAGGATAAGTCAAAATATTACCACAGATTGTTCAACATTATATTGTGACATATTCCCCACATTTAAATAGCGACCATATTTCAAATTTGAAAGTATTCGAAAAGTAAAGTTGGAATTATTAAGTTAGATTTATCCGTTGTCCGTTGGTTTATCCGTTGGACATTGTTTGACAATGAATATCTTGTCATCATTGTGGCAGAAACCTTAAATTGATAAAAAATTGCCAAAGATGCCAATTGGAAGAGAAAATAAAGTCCTTGAGTTAAAAAGTACCTTTCCCTTTGCATCTTTGTTAAAAAATAAAGAATTCTATAAAAATTATGCAAAAGTTTTTCTTGTGTAAACTAGGGTATGGGGGGTGTACATTTCCGGAGGGGGGTTGCAATAAATATCGTTTTTATGTCTATAATTCCCTTCACAATCAAAGCTCGGTCTCCTTGTGCTGCATGATAAAACTGATAATAATAGAACAAGAGAATGGCTTGGTGCAGCTTATATGTGCACACAAAATTTCTAAATTGTAAGAGAAACCTACATATTTTGTTTAAATTCACTTTATTCTATTCTCAGCAGACATTTCATACAGCATGCTGATACAGAGATAAAAGTCAAGTAAGTAGCGCTGGCGTTGTGTGAAATGTGACTAATTTCTGTCATAATTCTTAGCACATTTATGTCAATTCTTTTTTTGGAGCTGGTTAAAAGAAATATTTAGAAAAGCGAAAATAGCGAGAAGTCAGCATAGTATTATACATAGACGCAGTTCTACAATTGTGGGTTAGTATGTGAATCCAAAACGTAAGGAATATGACGTTATCAGTGCTTATTAGGCATTTCTATGACAAATAAGAGAATCGGAGTTTTAATTAAATACTGGAAATAAAATTATAGCAATTAAATTATTCCTGGTGCAGATCCCCCTCCACCAAATTCTATGATCAAACTACAGCCGATTTGACAAAAACACTTAAATGAAGCATTTCATTTAGTCTATATTGGGATTTTTTTTTCTTTTTTTTTTCTTTGTGAACAAAGTTTTCAGATACCTAGCTATTCTTCTGTATTTTTTCTTAGTGGCCATATACCTAGAAAGAATTATTTTCTGACTTCAAACTGTCCAAATACTTTACCCCTCCCCTTCGTTAGGTGCAAATACATAGCCCAAATTATGTATTTCCCATATATTCTGTCACTTGTCTTTGTCTTATCTCGCGCTAAGCTGAAAAAAAAACTAACGAAGAAACTAGTTAGTTCTCGAGTCTTACACAGCGTAAACTTGAGTGACTGGCACATAATACCCAAGTACCAAAATTCCTTCCCCCTACGGAAATAAAAAAAAAACTCAAATAAAATTCAAAAAATTGGCAAAGCCTTATTTTCCACGCGGGGGGTGGGTCTACTGGGCTATTTTCCAGGAGGGTATTTTTCGGTGTTTTCCTATGCAAGAACAACCGAGCAGCAGTAAAAAAAAGAAAGCTTTTTTGAACTTCTAAGACCCTTTTTTGGCTGCATTTCGAAAGGAAGCAATGTATCCCCCCCCCCTGCATTGGGGTCCCTTATCCCAAAGTTTCAGATAAGCTGCAGGTCAATTGAAAAAAATCGGCCCTT
Source organism: Artemia sp. Kazakhstan ARC1039 (assembly GCA_029168905.1). Taxonomy (NCBI): domain Eukaryota; kingdom Metazoa; phylum Arthropoda; class Branchiopoda; order Anostraca; family Artemiidae; genus Artemia; species Artemia sp. Kazakhstan ARC1039. Next base: position 14,281 of record JAQQPU010014406.1, on the reverse strand, counting down.
TTCTAAGCCCTCTTCTTCAGTGGTAGGGGCAGTTGCCCCCACCCCAATAATTTGGAAAAAATTATAATATATTAAGTAGCTTTAAAACTGTTTCTCGTTTTAAGTGTAAACTTTGCTCTTTACTTTGAGCAGATAATCTGTTTTAATTAATCCGTGCTCATTTTTAACATAAGGAAAACAGGAAAAATAGGGGTCCACAACACTTGACAATACGTTCCACATTAATATTTTTCCAAATATATTGCCTTTGAAACCTTATCATCAAGTAAAAATGTGAGCCTATTTAATTGCAAAATTGAAAAATGTTCTATACTTCGCGTTTCGCCACATTTGCTCAGGTCATTTTTCCCCTGATATTTAAGGTGCTTTTACTTCCAAAAATCTATAAGTTCAAAATTATATTCTCTTGTTTTAAAACTTTCAAAAGTGGAAATGAATACACCCTTTACATTTGCAAATAGGACATAAATGGATTTTACACACGAATTTTACACAGCGTAAACTTGAGTGAGTGGCACATAATACACAAGTACCAAAATTCCTTCCCCCTACGGGAATTGAAAAATGAAACTCAAATAAAATTCTCAAATTTGGAAAGCCTTATTTTCCACGGGAGGGGGGATATTTACCGGGGAGAGGGTATTTTCCAGGGGGGATTTCCGGGGGTTCTTTTCCGCGGGGTGGGGGGGGGTATTTTCTGGGGTGGGGGGGGGGTAATTGATGGGGGGATAAACGCCATCCACCATAAAATTTGCGTGTCTTACAGCTAATAGAACAGTACCGACAGACAGGGGCGTCCAGAGGAGGGGGAAGGGAGGTGTGCGACACCCACCGCCCCCCACCACCCAACTTTTTTGGCAGAAATTTTCAAAATCGGCCAAAATTTAGCAAAATTCTTGATTTCTGTAGAAAATTCGGCATAAATCAGGTAGCGATTCGGACAAAATATTTACAAAGATCACTCCCCCTCCCCAATGAAATGAGTCTTGGGAAGCTCCAGCCGACAGATTAAAACAATAAATTATTCCTATGTGGGGATGTTAAAGATCCCAAAATTTGAAGGGAGCCTTTAGAGTTGAAGTTCACTACTAATCAGTTTCAGCTACATTGGTTTGTTCAGACACCTGGCATATTATTTTTTTTAACATTGCTTTGTTACATGTGAATAAAAAAATCCTATCAAATAAATTAACAGATAATATTGTATCTCTTTAACCACAATATTTAGAAAAGAAACAGTATATTTTCATTAAGTTGCCTCCTGAACTTTTGCCATCTTAACAACACAGCTTCAACCTGCACTACTTTTTTTTAAATGACATGAACGAGTATGATCGATACTTTTCAGGCATTTATTTTAAACGTTTTCCTAAACAGCGCTGTTGCAGTCATTAAAGGCAGCAATCAACCCTTTATGAACAGGAAAGTCACCTAATTACAAAAAGGTTTAAGTCCATATCCGGGAACCTAATTTGATACCTGGTTGAATCATCTTATTGTTCCGTAATCCTCCATGTCAAACTTTTACTTCTCGGAACTCACAAATAATAACTTCACTGCTTTAAAAAAAACCTCTTGGAATGAATAAAAATAGATAAAAAACAGCTCGGATATCTTACTCATCTTCAGCTAGATTCAATAAAGAAAAAAATCCAATTGAAAGTAAGGAGCAACATTAAAACTTAACACGAACAAGAATTATTCTACATATAAGGGGCCTGCCCCTGCCTAAGCCTCCTGCTCTTTACGCTAAAGTTTTAAAGGGCTTTAAAAACGCTTCTAATCCCAATTCAACTGCTGGTGTGTTAGGGCAGTTCTTTTCTTGAAGAATCAGGACAAAAAGTCAAACTTGATAGTAAAGAACGGTGGTTTGTTAATGTGTGAAATAACTTCCGTTCGTTTTAAGTTTTAAAGTTAGTCCTCATTTTTAGCTGAAAGAGTTTGTTATTTATTTTTATAATTTATAGACATATTACAAATCATGCCCAGGCTTAACCAAGATATGATGATGGCTACCAGCCTCATTAGCCCCCGTTTTTTTGCTGTTGAATTGTAAATATAAATAATTCCAAATTGCTTGTTAGAGTCCCGCTTTTTCAGTTTTTCTGCTTAAGAATTAAAATGTTGAATAGTAATTGCAATTTCGGACAAAGTTTGAATATTTAGTCAGAATTTTCGATGAAGAGTTGTTTTATGGAACAAATTCTTAATCATGTTTTACTACAAAATTTAGGGTTGACCGAGAGGGGTATTATTGTTCGTATGGAAATTTTACGTGGTTCTCATTAAGGTCACCAACCTTTTTTGAAAATCCTAAATTTTTTCTGAGAGTCGTACCTTTTAATGGGCAATGTTAATCTTGTTGACTTGTATATATTTCGAGTCAGTACAAAAACCACTTCTTTTGATGTGTTAATTTTTATCAAAATCCCATTTTCAGGGTTTCGGTTACTATTGGTCCGACTCAATCTTTAAATGCAGTTCGTTACCATGAACTATTTGATAGTTCGTGTTGTATTCTGATTGGGTATACAGAACATGCTACTGAAAACTTTTCAACAGCATCCTTCGAACCAAAGACTTATTTCTCAAGTCAATTTTCTCAAGTCAATGCTTCCTCTGGATTTTTAACCTCCAAGATTTTTAAAAATGTCTTTTTAAGTGTATTTTCATTGAAAAATGCCCTTTCTGGTATTTTCATTGGAATACGATAAATAAATTTGCCCCTCTATATCTTAATAAATTGTATTTACCCCCCCCCCTTTACTTTCATGAATTAATGGCATTGCTTCATTATAAATAAAAGTTCAAATAGGGATAAAATCCTTTTAGTAGACAGTGTTCCGCAAACAGTGATAGAAATTCACAAAAAATACCAGATATTTCGGTCACATATGCAGTGACTGTCATCAGTAGCAAACTAAACTAAAACAATTTAAAACAATAGTTTATATATGAAATCAAATAAAACTACATATTGTTTAGTTCTCTAATTTTTTTGAAAGCAAAGGCGGAAACTAGCCTCTTTGACCTTCTTGGATTCGGTTCATTAGCGTTCAATTATATTTCACTTGGACAGAGGTCAACTACACTGAGTGAATTAAACTTTACTCTGTCAGATTTTAATCAATTATCGTAGATAGAGTTCAGCCCAAATTCAACTGTGTCGCGATTCAAAGCTATATTCTTGAATAAGATTTTCTTTATTTCAAGAGTTTCACGAAAGTTTTGCTTTAAACCCCGGTCCCTAGAAATCAAAGAGACATTATCGAATAAAATAAAATGGTCTGGAAAATTGAAAATATGTTCTGAAAGGGCTGAAGTAAAATCTTCAGACTTAGAATCTTACTTTAAAGCCGAAGAAATAGAATCTTTTTGCTGTATTAATCTCATTTCCAAATTCTTGCTAGTACGTCCCACATATGAGTTTCCGCAAGTACATGGGATCTGATAGACCCCACTTTGTTACCCCAATGAGGTTAGATCCTTCCCAGAATTTAGAAAACTACCCAAAGTATTATTACTCTTTAAAGCTACCTTTAGACCATTACTCTAAGATTCTTTTAAGTTTTTCACTTAGCCCTGGTCCGGGTATGTAGCCTATGGTAAGGAACCAAAAACATCCTTCTCCCAAGTTGTCTCCATGACTTCCTTAGAAATCTCTAGAAACCCTTTTCTTCTTTTTGAAAAAGTCTTGTTAAAAAAGAACCATAAGTCCAGTATTATTCATTGTGATTAACGTAACTTCACTTCTTGAGTGTGTTCTGAATAATACACAAGCACCGCTTCTGTCATCTTTTTGTCCTTTAAAACACTCATTGGTATTTCCATGACATGTCAAGTGTTAAGAAAAAAAAATATATAGATTAATTCTTCAGAAAAAAACTACTCGGTAGAATCACATGAAGTTCACATTCCTTAATTAAGTCATCAACTTTCATTTTAGACAGCCATTCCATGCGTTAATTTTTTTTTGTCAGTCTGTTTCAATGGATTCCGGATAAAAAGTTTCCGGTAGCCTCCTGACGTTCAGAAAAATAAGCCAATTCTCCAGCTACTGTTTTAATGGATATGCGTCAAGAGTGATAGATCGTATCCCCGCTCACACCTTTAAACCCTTCTCTCTTCGTTAACCAAAAACGTTCGTTTTCAACAGGACACAAATTTCTTCTATAATACTTTAGAGGGTGGCGAGTCCTCAAAAAGTTACCCTTTTAATCCCGCTGAATCCTCTAAAAAGTTATGATGGACAGTATTTGTGGCATTTCTTTTTTAAGTAAGGTCTTATATTCCTTTTGAAACAAAACACGAAGAAGAACCCTTCATTTAAAGTTTAAGTTACAGTAAAGTAGAGAGAAAATGTAAAGCTATGAGTGAAGTTTGTGTGGTACAGAAATAAAAAAAATGGAAAGTTGTGAGCCTATGTTAATATTAGAAATACCCTTTTTGCCAGTAAAAAGATAGTTGTTGATGATTTTCAGAGGTGTCAATTGGAGCAGGGGTAGGGGGTGGCTTCTGACCCTCTAAATGTTTTGTTGAAACCCTAGATTTCGAGAAGTGCCTTTTTTGTGATACTTTCGCCAAAAACTGTTTTTATTTGTTATTTCATTGAAGAAATTGATAAAAACGACAAACTTGCCCCTATAATTATTCACAAAACATTCTGCCTCCCCCTTAATCCTTACAAATTGACGCCACTCATGATGCATAGATGTTTTCCTAAGATATGGCTGTATGGAAAATGTTTCTAGGTGTGGGCTGAGACTGTATCTTTGACTCCACAACTCGCACAATAAACGCGTGTAGGGCAGAGGGCTTTGTTTCCATTTCCAGTCCCAATGTCTTGCGATTTTATAGTTTCCTTGTAATCTCACATATTTCTCGCAAAACACCTTCTTGTACTTTTTTTCAAAATTTTTGTTTAACCATAAGCGTAACCTAGTTGTAATCCCTTTTTAGTTACTTTATAGTCATGTAGAATTGACGGCTATCTGTAATCATGTAATAAGCAAAATAAAAAAGTACAGCACCTATTTTGCATCTCAGGACTTACGTTGATAAAATCATTAAAGAGCACGCACACTGCTAATGTCAAACAAGATTGTATAACAAGTATATTGCATGTTTGGATTTGCAAGGAGTAAGCAACAGAAGAGTTTTATCACATGATACCACATACTTGAAGATATTTACCTACTTGCCTACTTAATTTTGCATTTTCAACTAGTAATAATGCCAAAGTCATTTCGAAAAAAGGAAAAAACTAGTAAAAACAAAAATTGAACAATATCAAATTTCAAAATGCAGCGTACTTTGAAATGAAATCCTTTAAATAAGTCAATCTGATGAGAAACTAAATACAGACATTTTCTTTTCAACTAAAAGTAAGGAACAACATTAAAACTTAAAAGAAACAGAAGCGCTTAAGCGTTTTAGTACTTTTAAGAAAGCTTCTTATTCTAATTGAACGACCCTTGTGTTTGAAGACTTACTTTCAGTTAAAAAAAAACCTTCTTTTTTAATTTAATTTCTTATCGTATTTTGAAATAACACCAGGAAATCCGACTCCCCTCAATGGAAGACTCCCCACACTCATGGAAAATTCCCCCGGACAAGTCCATCCTTGCCGGAAATTCCCCCTGGAAAATTTGTTACGGAAATCAAGCCTAAATATTCTCCTTAGCATACTTTCATTTTAAAACACCTTGATTTCTGATTGTTTTTTAAATAATGCCGGAAATCCCCCCCCCCCGTGTGGAAACACTTTCCTGGAAATCCCCAACCCTCCCGGTGGAAACTTGCTCCCGAGAAGAATTCCGTAATGGGGTGTTTATTCCACGGAATCCCCCCCCAAGCAAAAATCTTCCAGACATTTCCAAACCCGCTGGAAACTCCCCGGGACAATTCTCCCGGGACACATCCACACGTAAATTCGTATAAGAATTGTGGTAAATTCCCATAGGGTAAAATTTCTCCTGGAAGGTTCACCCCTTAAACTTCCGTATCGACAGAACATTATTCCCTTGGAAAATCCTCCCAGCCAAAAATCCCCTCCCCCGAAAAGATGTCTGTATGCTTCCCAATAACAAATACTATATTTAAATAATGGACAAATTTTATAGCTTTTGGCCCTTTCCCCAGGGGCTCTCGGGGTTCGTGTTTGCCCCATTAGAATATTTATTGGATCTTTCAGCTATGCTGAGCACAATGCCTATTTCAAAATTTTGATCAGACGACTTTGGGGGAAGAAGTGTCGTGGAAAGAGAGATAGTTGCCCTCCAATGTTTTTGGTCGCTTAAAAGGGGCATTAGAATTTTAATTTCATTCCGAATAAACCGTCTTCCGACATTCTAGGACCATTGGTTCGATAAGATCAACCCTGGCAAAAAAAACGAACACACATCCGTGATCTTTTTCCTGGCGAAAAAATATAAAATTCCATATTTTTACAGACAGGAGCTTGAAACCTCTCCAGTAGGGTTCTCTGGCAAGCTAATACCTGATGTTGTGATTTTCACTAACATTCCTTGGGCTTTTGAGGGTGTTTCCCCCTTTTTCTCCAAAATCGGGCAAATTTATTTAGGCTCGTAGCTTTTGATGAGTAGCCTAAAGCTAAACTTAGAGAACATTACGTATTTAGAACCAGCATAAAAAGCCAGTTGTTTTGATGTATCTATTGATATTAACACTTTGGTTTAAAATTTTCTATTGTTATTGAGCCAAGTCACTCATTACTTACATTCATTACCATAAATTGGTTGATAACCAAATGGATTACTTAAGTTAAAGTTTCACTTACCCTAGTGTTTTTTCCATACATTGGAAAAAGACAAAAGGTAGAAAATATTAAAAAAAAATAATCCCTTTAAGACAGGAAAACTAAATCAATTGTCACAATTGTTTTACGTCAAGATACACCACCAAAATATGGTGGTGAGGCCAAGACCCACGATTGGCTAAAGAGTCGTGTACATTGTAAGGAAAGTGGAAACATAAACTAGCTTACGTTAGTATTTGTATTTCGCTAGTTGAATTTCTTTGCTTTATTTTATGGAAACTTATTTGATTGTTACAAATATATAGATATAAGAAAGAGACAAATATGAGAGGTATCTTATTGTTTCATTTTATAATGAAAAGTTTGAAATTGTGTAAATACTTAATTTGTTTTCAGAAGAAATGACAATGTATATTTTAGGGGGGGGTTGAGAAGTGGCAACACATCAATATTTGCGGATTATTTTTTCTTATAGGTTTGACTTTACTGTTTACTGTAATTTCGTTCGTTTTTAATTTCATTTATGTATTCTTAAGTAGTTAAGAACTCAATTCAGGTTTGAAATTTAATGTAATTTAATATTTGTCGTCTCAAGTTTGGTCTTTAATTCTCATGACAACACTTTATTTCAAATTTGAAGTTTCCGTTCATTTTTTAATGATGGAATTTTGCATTATATTCAAGGTAGGGTAGTAAACTGGTTAATGAATGTCATGAATCACGTTGGTTAGTGTTAATAAATAAAAGCAATGTGGCAGTAGTGATCGTGGTGGAGGCATTTGTGGTAGAGGGAGCTGCACACTGATTTAAGTTTTTTACATTGCAATATTAGCGCCAGATCTGTCGTCAACAAGCTCTGAAACGCTTAAATACCAACTCACGAATTCAGGAAGCACACCAGCCCAAGGATCCTACTTTTTGTATTTTTACCACACAGAATGACCATACTTGTATGACTCAGATTTCAGCAATTTGTGGCACATTCTTGGCGTGATTTCATTTTTAACACTTCATATATTAACTGATTTGTTTCAATATTTACTTCAGAGCTTAGAAATCCTTGCAGATTAGTCGTGGTGGAAACTTAACACCATTTGTGAAACATCTGTCTACCGTGTTTTCACATAGGACACTCACACACCAATCTTCAAAGGTTTTTTTTTATCATTAACATCTGAATATTATGAACTATAACCTGAACAGTCTCTGGATCGCTGTTAGCCGAAACATTTACAACACGAGAATATGCTTAGGTCCTTGGAGTTCCAGGCTTAAGAACCCAATCCAGGACCAGCTAATCATGTATATCAAAACTACTTGCAGAATCAGCCCCCACTTTGCTATAAGCAAGCTCAGAAACGTATTAATACCCTTTTTGGTATTAAAGAGAAATGAATGAAGAAGGAGGTGGAAACAGTTGTTTTTGTTGTTGGGGGATTCCAAGAACTTTTTTTTGGAAAGTCCCGAAATTCTTTTTTATTGAAATACTTTGAAAGATTCAAAATTCTTGAATAGCTCTGATTTCAACAAGATCTACAATGTCGACTTTTCTGTTAAAACAAAACAGTTCTTTTCAAGGGAAAGAGGCAATTGTCCCAATTCAGGTCCTTTAATTATACAGATTAGAAATTCTTGTATGACTCTATTTTAAACCAAGTTCAATTATAAAAATTAGCATCCTGTAATTGGGCGTGGGGGTTGGGGGAAGTGGAAGGGGATATGTACTGCAGTATCAATGGTGAATCTGGCTGAAAAAGCCGACTGTATACAATATTTTCCTTCGCCCACCCGATAGCTTGTTTACGGTATACTACTGTCGTCTGCGGCAGCTCATTGCTGGCAATTTAGTAAAAGCCAAGCACCAGCACTTAATATTTATGATTGTTTAATGTGTGTTTTAATGTATTGCGTAATATTTTTAAATTTACCAAGTAGCGTGTTTGTCAAATAGTTACTATTCTTCACTATCACTTGAATAGCACCTACTTCAATAGCACCCCCCCCCCCCAGGAGAAAAAATAGGGCGGAGGGGCGGCTGTGGGGCGACGTTAGAAGATTTGCATTCATCCACTGGTAGGGTTCTTCAACAAAGTTTTGTACCTTTGTTTTGAAAGATTTAAAGTAAATTCTAAACTGGGCATAAACAAATCGTCCGCAAGTGTCATTAGATCGTCCTCGACTTATGCAACTAGTCTCAACCAAAGATAAGCAGCTTTTGGCTAAATCAGAAGTTGTTTTGCCACGTTTAGGAAAGTTTCAGGGATGGATCCATGGCTCAAATGAAGGCTTAGAGAAGTGGCTTTAGTTTAATGGATCTATCCTTAGTTAAGGCTTGAAAGATTTTGTGAAAACAGGTCTTCATGGCATCAGCTTAAACAATTTTTCGTTCCTGTTTTTCGAAAACACCATTTTTTTTCTCGGACTGTATGCCTTAGAAAAGGTGTTTACTCGGCCTGAGCCATATTTTACACAAGATCAGATGACTGTTTTTACTTATTTTTTTTTTTTTTTTTAATTTAGACCGGTTTTCATAGAAGCCTTGCAAGGAAGATAGGAGCATTGAGAGGTATTACTTTTGGACAGCAAGGAGAATATACCTTGCCCAATGTGTTTATCCAGTTGGTAAAAAAACATTCCACAAAATTGCGGCACAGAGAACGAGATCTGGATTTCTGTGGGCGAAAATTGCCAGTCTCCTTCTCATTGCAAAGATCAGGGAGATCTGTTGCATCTCCCTGAACAGAAGAAATTCGGTTCTCGACCTTAATGAGGACAGTAGATTCATCCCCGAAAGTTCATTCACGGTGCACAACGGCTCTGCAAGTTAGACCTCCCTTCCTCCTAGATAGTTACTCTGACATACCCAAAAGCTTTACCTGTGTATGCCTATGTGGAACATATTTTAAACTGACAAAGATTAGTCTTTAACTAAAGTATTATGGAATGCGGATAATCGCTATTCACAAATATTTGAGGTCATCCTCAATTTTTGATAAGAAAAAGAATCAAGTCAGTCAATATATTATTCAGCTTTCATTTCCTTTTCATGCAAGATCAAATATTAACAAAAAAAGAGATAGAAAATTAGGTATAAAGCAATTATTTTGTTCCCTTTGACATTTAGAATAAGCTAGTCAAACTTCACCGTCCTTTGCGTGACCATAAATGACCGACAAGGGGATTGTGAATTCGGCAGATCAATACACTGCCTGTTCTAAGCACGCAACGTTGGTGCATCAACTATTTATTGTTCCCAGAATATCTAATATTTGACTTTTTTCTGCCATAAAATGACCAGGTGGAGCGGACCTTTAGAATTACTCCTATCAAAAGTACGACTATTAGGATCTCCACATTTGTTTTTTGACGGAACATTCAGCTGGTAACAGGAATAGTAATAATAATAATAATAATAATAATAATAAAATAGAAAAAATAGATCATTTGTAATCTGTAAAGCCATAAAAATCAATTGCAGTAAATAACTATCTTGGAAAGTCTTGCCAGAAATAGAAGCGGACCTAACAAAGTAAGAAGATCGTAAGTGTAATATCTAATATTTTGAATTATGTGTTATTTCTGGAATGTCCAACCATCAATAGATTCGTGAGGTTCGACAGTAATATTAGCCTGTGTAGCCTCTGCTGGGATAATAGTCATTTTGTTGAGACCTGTAGTGGAAATGTAACGCTAAAGACTACGAAAAAGATTGTTTTACCTTCAAATGCCTAAAAATGATTTAAAAACTAATATACTTAAAATTCAAGTTTGCACAGATTAAAACAAATTCAGGCTCTTAAAACTAGACGAAAGACATTTTAATGCTTAAATTTTCTTTTTTTTTAAATCTTAGTTTTTCCATGCACATGACTTTGATTAAAATGGAAACGAGAAGTTATGAGGTTTTTGGCATCGGTAGGTTACCGTTCTCCTGTGGCAGCAAGTCAAACAATTTTCCTGGTTATACTTGCCCCAAGCCTATAGTTTAGTCAAACATAACCATTGCAAATGAAAAGATACGTTGGTGAAATTTACGGGCCAATAAAATTAATACGTTTATAACTTGCTTAAACGAAAGTATTCATTAATTAATGAAAATTAAATTATCACTCTATCAGTAAATTTACTACTACCGCCTCCGACTTTAATGTAATTAATAATAATAAAAAAAAGTCTCAGATAGTCTCAAGAAGCCTAAAAAGTCAAAAAGTCTCAATAATAAAACTTGTTTCAAAGTTTAGGTTCTCATTGCAGTCTTAATGTTGGCTTTGAATGTCTGATTTCTAAGTGCTGGTTGACTCTTTAAATTTTGAATCTTAGCACCAACCATGATCATGGAATTGGATTGCCAGATTAAATTGGCATGAAGAAAGTAATGAAAAAAAAAGAAACAGTACAAAAAAAGAACAATATAAATAGAATAGGTGCAATATAAATAGAACAATAGAATTGATACTTGAACTTGATAAAATTAGATAAATGGGTTTTCTTCTCTCTTTTGTGAAAACACTAACCTAACAATTGCAATTGGGTAAGTTAAAACAGAAAAATCGCAAGAAATTGGAATAAAATCAGATAACAAGTTTCTCTTTCGTTTCATTTATGAAAACTGCAGCAAGTTTAACAAAAGAAAAATATAGTCGCTTTTTATGCGGACACATTAACTACACTTTCCATTTTTTTCCTTTTTTTTCGCGCAAAAACCTTAATTGACAGAGCCATAACTTACTGACAGTGAAAGGATGATTTCAAAAGAATATGGCCCAGGGCTGCTGAGTTATTTTTGAGTAGACATCGAGCTGTAAATGCCTTTAATCTGTTTTATTTGATTAAGAGCTTCTTTTTTCTAACGTCACAGTATCTGTTATGGTGCAAAAAAATCCTTGCTGATGTACAGTTAATCTTTGCCAAAGAAATCACTTTTAGGGGCTATCATGGGCGCCCATATGGGGGGAGGGCAGAGGAGGGCTCCAGCCCTCCCCCCTGGCTGAATGGTTCTGCCTTATATATTTATTTTATTTCTGTTAGGCCTATAAAGCATTGGAAGTGCCGATTAGACCAGGTAAGCCCCTTCTAAAATTCCGCTTGTGGGCGCCCATGAGTGCTATGCTTCTTCAACAAGATCCTTACATCATTTTTCTTGCAAGCCATGCATATATTCCAGCAATTACCTTGCATTTCGCCCCCTTTCTTGTCTCAAAAGTTGAAAAGTTTTAAAAGTTTACGTGACTGAAGGGAACCGTCGGGTTAACCAACAAATAGTGGTGGTTGTAAATATATAAAAATGCTCATATCACGTAAAAATGACGAGAAATTATTTATTCGGGATGGGTCCCAGGCCAAAGGACTTGCTGGATACGTGCCTGTCTGATATTATTAGAAACGAGGCACAATAAGTTTCAAAATGCTTGAAATTTCCTGATTAAAGCACAATTGTATTCGAAAAATGAAGGAGCGCATTGATAAATGATAAACAATGTCAGAAATTGTAGCCCCTTTAGTCTCAAATTATGGACAACAGGAAGATAAATCTTATCCTACCATTTTTTTCTTAATTAAGTAGAAAATCTTATTCTATTCGACCAGTCGAAGCAAACGATCTTTGATGGACTCCAGTCAAAAGAGCCGTCATGGTAAACGGTCCGAATCTACGGAGTATGTAAGAACACTAAAAGAGGTTGATCCCCTACTTGACAGCACCAAAATAAAGTCTCAAAAGTCTTTGGGTTACGTTAGCTAAAAATGACAATAATAACAGAAGGAAAGAAAACATATATTTACTTTTCTTACCTTTGATCCATGGAAATGATAGCTAAATCTAGCCTGTGTTTGCTCTTAAACATTGTGTCTTTGTGAGGAAGTTCTAATAGAGATGGAGGTCCAAAGGGAGTGCATACTGCGAAGAGGGCTAAAGGTGGCTCCTCTGTCTTTCTATTTTGTCCTTGCAAAATTTTTATTCTTCCCCGAACATCTAGTCTCTAGAAAAAAATGGTAATAATACAAGATTTCATAAATAAAAATTAAATCAAAAGCCCTTTCTCACCCGTTTTGTCAGTAAGTAAGGAGGTAATGAAATGATCTCATCGCGTTTCACATCTTCTTTAGTACTTTTAGCTTTACCGGAGAGTGACCCCATTTGTGTTACACTTTCCACTGTTAAAAAAAAACAAACATTTCGTGGTAACGAACTGTAAGTAAGGAGCGATTCGGCCCAATAGTAACTGAAACTCTAAAAAAACGGGATTTTGATACCAATTGATAAATCAAAAGATTTTACTTTTTATGCTGATTCCAAATACATAAAATTTATTAATTTTAATGTTACCCATCAAAAGCTAAGAGCCTTTATTATTAGAATGATTTAGAATCATTCAAATTCGAATGATTTTAAAAAGGGGGGAAACACCTCCCAAAAAGCCAAGTTATCTTAATACCATCAGATTCAGCGTACCACAGAACTCCATAGTAGGGTATTCAAGCTTATATCTATAAAAATGTGGAATTTTGTTCTTTTTATTTGCCAGAAGAAAGACCACGGATGTGGTTTATTGGTTTTCTTTCTAGGGATGATCGAACTAGTAGTCCCAGTAGTCCTATAAGATCGGTAGAGGGCTCGTTCGAATGGAAATTAAAAGTTCTAGTTCCCTTTCAAAGTGGCCAAAAACATTTGAGGGCAACTATCACCACCTTCCGCGCCCTTTTTCCCCAAATACATCCGATCCAAACTTTGAGATAGCCATTTTTTAAGCATAGTTGAAAGATCCAATAACTCTGCCTCCGGAGATGACACGACTGGGGGGTCCTGTCATCTCTGGAGGCAGAGCTATTGGACACCCAGGGTGGAAAGGGCTGTGAGTTTTGCAATTTGCCCATTTTTACGTATTGTATTTGCTATCGGGAAATATACAAATTTTTAGTGGGGGGATTTCTGCAAGTGGGATTTTCCAGGAGGATAATTTTTCGTGGGGAAAAAAATTTAGAGGGGCATTGTATAGGAGAAATTTTACATGGGAGGGGGGATTTCCTGGCATGATTTGAAAAAAGGTCATAAATTAAATGAGGCAAAAAGTTAATTTCAACTGAAAGTAAGGAGCAACATCAAAACTTAAAACAAATAGAAATTATTCTGTATATGAGAGGGGCTGCCCCTTCCTCAATGCCCAGTCTGTAGGTTAAAGTTTGAATTTTTATAATACTTCTTTAAGAAAGGCTACACAAACAGAGTTTGAATTTGAATGAGAAGTAATTTTAAAGAACTTTGAGACTTAAGGGTGAAGAGGGTTGACGAAGGGGCAGCCCCCCTCCCCCCTCATATACGAAATAATTTCCGTTTGTTCGAAGTTTTAATGCTGCCCCTTACTTCCACTTGAAACACTTGATTGTTCTTATACAATCAAGTTTTTATACAATCGTCAGCAGTAGAACTACTGCTGACGCAAAATGTATTTCGCAAGATTATGACGCAAAATGTATACTACTGCTGACGCAAAATGTATTTCGCAA
>JAQQPU010014405.1:2552-14565 GCA_029168905.1 Artemia sp. Kazakhstan ARC1039 | reverse complement strand
AAAAAAAATAATACATTGTGTCCACATCGTTCTTTACTTAGGCAGCACTATCGCGCTGCCTATGATTATTCACATTTCATTGCCGGGTTAGATAATTAAGAATTCCGTCATCAAACACACTTCTAGAATTATGATTTTTTTTTTTTCAGTAAACTCTCTGAATTTGTTATTCAACAATACTTTTCAAGTTTAAAAATACTATCATTATTTAATATGTGGGGAAATTTTCTCGGGGAGGAGGGGGGGATTCTAAATTAAAAGGAATATGATTTGTATATCTTTTTCCGACTGTTTCCATATGTAACCAAAATAAATTAATTAGGTAATTTATATAAATGCAGGGTTAAAGACAGGTTTATCCAGTCTTGGATTAATTCTATTGTGAAAAGCATAACGTTTTGAAAAAAATTGATGTTCGTGTTTATCAACTGAGTGCATTATTGTGCTTTTTGATTTATGGAATTGATTCCCCAATGGAGGTAAATTGTTGGGGGTCCAAAGGGGAGGGGATTTATCGGAGGAAATTTTTCAGATTTTTAGATTAAAAAATGCGATGTTTGTTGATACACAGGGTTCAGTTTCAGCTGGGAAGGGGGATTTTCTGCGGGGGGAATTTTCCTTTAGGGGGAAATTCCGATAGGAATTTCGCTTGAATTTCCTTTCTTTCAAGATCGCAGTAACGTGCAACGACTAAGCTAGTGTCTCGTAAAATTATATGTAATGACGTGTAAGTGCATATTATGAAGGAGGGACTTTGAAGGTTGACGGGGGAGATGTCTCAAAAAGTGCATTTTAACACTCAAATATCTTAACACTCATTAAGCCTTCAGGTAAATGTAGAATGAATTTTGGGGAAGGGGAGAAGGAGCTATGTTTTCAGTGTTTTTAAATGGTAATATTTATCTTTCCCTATTTACATTCAACGTTTCAATGTCTTTAAACATATATGTACATTGTATTTCAGCTTTAGAAAATCCTATTGTTTTGGTTGTGTTGGCTTCGGCCGTGTAGAAGATGAAAAGTTACGCAGAATTTCCATTCATATAAACTATAATACCCTTCTCCGTCCACCAGAGATTCTGCAGTAAAATATTAATAAGAACTAATTCTAACTACTGTTCATCGATAATTTTGACTAAATATTCAAATCTAGTCTAAAATTTTTATTAAAATCCAAAATTTTAATTCTTATGCAGAAGACCTGAAAAGTTGGGATGCTACAAATCAATTTAAAATTTTTGATATGTACAGTTCAACAGCAACAAATCGAAGATTTATAGGACCGTAGCCCAAGGGCGGATCCAGGATATTTTTCAGGGGGGTGCAAAATAGGATGATCCGATAAACTTGCGCTGGGAGCAAGTTTAATTAACGCAGACTTGCGTTTATTAAGTAAATTACACTACTTTAGATTACGTTAGGGGGCGCACGCCCCCTTGCCCCCCCCCCCCCTGGATCCGCCACTGCCGTGGCCCGCATCATATCATGGTTAGGCCGGGGTGTAATTTGAAAACGATCAGGAATTAAATGAAAACAATAAGTTTTTTCTACCAAAGTAAAGCGCAACATTAAAACTTAAAACGAACGAAAATTATTCTGCATACGAGGGGGCTGCCCTCTCCTTAACTTCTCGCTCTTTATGCTATTAAATAAAAAAAAACAAGTTTTTTTTAACTGAAAGTAAGGTGTGACATTAAAACTTAAAACGAACAGAAATTATTCCGTATATGAAAGGGGCCGTCCCCTCCTCAATGCCTCGCTCTTTACGCTAAAGTTTTTTATTGTTTTAAAAATAGAGTTGTGAGAAAGAGTCAAACTTTAGCGTAAAGAGTGAGGCATTGAGGAGATTACAACCCCTTTCATAAACGGAATAATTTCTGTTCGTTTTAAGTTTTAATGTCGCTTCTTACTTTCAGTTAAAAAAACTTGTTTTTTTTATTTAGTTTCTGAACGTATTTGAATTAATGCAGTTTTTTATTTTGACTCGCCGTACATGAATGATTAAAACGAAATTTGCATATTAATTTTACTTTTTTCGGTTAAATGGCTTTCTCGAAAGTTGTTTAATTTTATTCACGATCGTTTTTATTAGTAATAAATATACGTAACTTATGAATTAACTTACGTAACGAACTTCTATATTCGTTTATTTTTATTACGTATATTAGGGAGTTCACCCCCTAGTCAATACCTCGCTCTTTACGCTAAAGTTCAAATTTTGTTCCAATTCTTTAAGAACAAAGGCCGTTAATTAGAATAAATAGCTCTTATGAAAGTTCTTTAAGAACTTAATCCAATTCTTTAAGAACTTAATCGCAAAGGCAGTTAATTAGAATAAATAGCTCTCATGAAAGTACTAAAAAAAAACTTTAGCGTAAAGAGCGAGGTATTGACTAGGGGGTGAACCCAATCATATACGCAATAATTTCTGTTGGTTTTAAGTTTTGATGCTGCTCCTTACTTTCAGTTGAAAACTTGTTTTTTTATAATTTAATTTCTGATCGTTTTTTAAATGCTGGGAAATCTGGTCCCCTCTTCATAGCAATGTCCCTTCCCCCATGAAAACCTCCTCCATGGAAAGATCCTCACATTTTGAGTCTCGGTTACTATTGAGCCGAGTCGCTCCTTAATTACAGTTCGTTACAACGAACTGTTTGAAAGTTTGATATTTTGTCCCAATCCTTTAATAATGGCTGCAAAAACATAAGGGCCGTTGAATGGGAATACAGGGTTTTTTTAAGCATTAAAAAACTATAACTGTAACAAGCGAGGGGTTGAGGAGGGGACAGTCCTTCTTATATACGGAATAGTTTCTATTCTTTTTTAGTTTCGTTCGAGTATTCGTGTAATAACAGCTTCGCACGGAGTAATTTAACAGCAAGGTAATAAGAAAACAAATTAAATTTGAAAAACTCGGGCTGGAATACTTCTCAAGGTATTAATCCTTACCTTGCAGAAGAATTTTCACAATCCCCCCCCCCCCATTGTTCCGCAATAGTGTAGCTCTGTAGACGTTAACGATATTTTTATCTTTAGATCATTACGCAGTGCTACTTCTGGCCAAAACCCGCTTCGCATTTCTCACTTATATCGTTATTTCAGTTTTTCTATGAATGGGAGGGGGTGGGAATAAAAAATATTTTAAGGTTGAAGATTGTAACTCTCCTCAGGAAGATTTGTCTTTTCCTCGCTCATCACTCATTGTCTGTTCTAATATAATTTTCATTATCTACTTTAAATAGTGAGAAGGTCGCACCGTGTTTTTTTTTTGTATGATTGTCTACTTTCAATTAAAAGCTGGTTAAATTAGGGGTCAAAGATAAAAATAATTAATAAATATTAAAAAAAACACGTGAGGAAAATATTTCGCTGTAGTTCTTCATCTTGCTTTATTTTTTTCTGTTTTGTTTTTCTTTTTGCTTTTCAGAAAAGAAAGATTTGATTTAGTTTTTAAAGATGAAATATTGCTTACGTACAGTTCTGCGTCAGTTGTTTGTGTTTTTTTGGAGTTGCCACTTAGTGTATAATTGGTTACCTAGGAAATACAATTGTTGTTTATAACCTCAAAAAGCTAGAGAAAAATAAACGTAGTGATTCTATAATTACGTTTGACGGGACAGCGAGGGTCACATAAGTCAAAAACAATTTTGTTATATTCTGACCAATAGTTCGATGTATAGAAAAAGTCTGTAGAGCTGAAAAAGAGGCGGAAAACCTTCAAATGTAAAAGGAATTTCATCTTCAATAATGCAAGATGTTATTTTCTATATGTTTCTTTTGTACGACTTAAGGTTTAAATTAAATCTGCAAGTTTTAGTTGTTTTTTCTGCAGTTCTCGAGTCTTAAGGTTTCAATGTAGAATATTTTTTATGTATAATTGCTAAATTTTTTTTATGGTCAGCACTAATATATGGTCAGTACTTGTTGACAATCTTTGAAAAGGGAATATTTCCCTACTCTTTAGGGCAAGTTTAGAACTCTCTCTAATAAAAATTAGTGATAATATCACAATTTCGACTCAGTGAATGAACAGATCCGAAGCTAATGATAGTATTAATAAGATAACAAGATACAAATATCTTGTTATTATGGTGCTACGAAGCTAATAAAGTGCTTCTATAAAATATTTTGGTTTGTCATTAAGGGCATTAAAATCCTATCTCCTCCTCGGAGCTTATTTTTGTCATCATTTTAGCATTAATATTATAATGAGATATAAACGTACTTCTCCAAATTAAAATCCCTAAATAATATTGCACTCTAAGACACTGATATCGTTGAATTAAGTATTTTTTAGTACCCTCAACAGTTTTTTTTTTTTTTTTGCACAATTTTCGTGAAAGAAAAGACATAAATTTTAATATTATTTTAATTATTGTTATTGCATATAGAATACAAGTTGAACTGATATACAGTAAGTATATGCCTCCATGGAACTGTTAGATTTTTCGTCGTTTTTACAAATGACATGTATAAGACTTGACAAGAAAGACTTAGCTAGTATACGTTTTAAATAATGCTAATCTGTTTAATTCTAATTCAACAAGTCTTTAAAATGATAATCTTTAGTTTCATGAAATCGTCGTTTAATTTATTTTTCTTATTTTTCACTACCTTCAGTAGAATATTTTTGAAATTTAAGCTTCTCAGTTTAGGCATTGTCGCAGGTACTCTGGGTTCACCTGGCCGTAAGCCAAGCTCTGAAAAATCCAGATATAAATTTTCTTGCATGAGTCTGGTTCAAATGTTATCAGCATGATACTTTTTTGCTAAGACGTTGGTGGTTTGAGGGACAGCAGGCATTGAAGAGGCTTCCACCCTATTTTGATTTACCAATCAGAACAATTGAAGATCCATGGGTTTTTCCAATTCAAACTAGGTGAAAAACTCCCACCTTTCTGTTAAAAGCTGGGAGGAGACGGATAGGGAAAGTTGTGTAAGGGGTGATTTTGGAAAATAGATAAAACTATACCAGCTCTTTTTCTAAAGGCATTGTTAAAGAAAAGCTAAACTCTAGCATAAAGAGTGGGGTCCTCCTGGTATTGAATAAAACCTCTAATATGATATAAAAAAACTGAGAGAAATTGAAATCAACCTTAATGCTGAAAAACAAGAGAAATTATTTTTTATATGGGGTGTCGCTGCTCCCTCCTTTTATCACCACTCCATGTTAAAGTCTCAATTTTATTTTGAATCTTTAAGAATGAATGTTCAAACACAAGACTAATGTCATGAATCGTTGGATTTTTGTTCATAGTGCGTGGAGAATGAAAGAATCTTTTATTTGCATTTGTTTTAAATAATAAAATTTCCAGTTAAAACATTTTCAATGTATTCATCAAATAAAGCACGCGTATTTACCAACTTCTTGTATTTATTGCGCTCTATACTTTCAGCAAAGCACTATTCAAACTTCAGAGTAAAGAACGGGATGGATGGTAATGGGGGGGGGGGGTGGCAGTCTCCCTCATATACAGAATATTTAGTTATGTGACGAAAGGAAACAACTATTCATGTTCGGTAAAATGGCAAGTTGTCGATGTCGCTACTGGGGTCTCATGGTGCACATAGGTGAAGGCTGACTGCCTCACGACGTGTGGTGCTGTGTCCCTCTTTGTATCAGAGGGTGCGGACAGCAAAACGTGAAGCTAGGCTGATGTCTTAAGAAAGATTCTATGCTGCTCTGATCGTGAGTGGAATATCTTTGGTCTGCAGCCCTGGAGAGGCCATCGGAGAGACATGTGGAGAGACATCGATTGCGCCCTATGCGCCAGCCGGTGTGGGAAAACCTAACTAAATAACTAACTCTTATATTTGTTTAAGTTTTGATGTCACTTTTTACTTCCATTTTGAATAAAGTTATTTTCTTTGCAATGTTACGGAGCCAAAATTGTGCCCTTATACTTGCTAGTAAGGGAGCTGAGCTTCAAACCAGATAACGTTGGAACTATTTCTCAAAATTTTTTTATTCTTTAATGCAGCACAAGGTGCTAAGTTTAAAACTTGGGGAGAGGGGTCCAAATTTTTGGCTGGTGCAGTAACTAGGGATGACAGAAAAAAAACTAAATCTGGACGGAAATAACAATGGGTTGTCTCATGCTGTGCTTTTTCGGTTAGTTTAATTCACTGAAGTAACTACTGAAATTAATAGGCGTATTTCTATTTTGAGTTTTTTTTTTAGTTTCTTGAAATACTATTTGATTAAGATAAGATTTATTTCAAAGTAGCTTTCAAAGCAAATAGTCTGCAACAAAAAGCTATGAAAGGATCAACGGTTGTGCTTAATCCAGTGTTGCCAGCTCTGGCTAGTTACCGAGAAATCTTGGGCTCAACTCCCACGTCAGCAGTGATTTTTCAAGCAATTATCTTTAATTGCTAGTGGCTTCGACAAGTACAAATGTTAAATCAGCCCTTCATAGTGTAAAAGAAAAACACCCGAAGAACCAAAACAAAATTGTACAAAAGCAGCAAACAATAAAAACTGTACATTTATCACAACCAACTGAAATAAACATATTTTAAGGATATAATGGTTAAAAGACACTTATAAAAACAATATATCGAATAAATATTTATGGCTGGAAACTCCCACTTATATTTTGTTGTTGTTTTTCATTTAATTTCTATATGTATCAAGCATTTTCTAGGCTTTACCTGCAAGGTACACGGACAATAATTGACAACCTTGATGACGGAATTAGTGTTGTGCCAATTATAACCAGGTACGAAGGGTTTTGGGACTGTTGGAGGTCTATTATAGCTGAAGAAGGACGCCTGGGTCTGTATAAAGTAAGGACCTCTTGTGTAATCAAATTTGGGCTTTGTAGGGTAGGGTTTTATGAATTCAGGTTTAATAGAAGCAGAAGAATTAAGATAATAAAACTGCAACAAGAATGAGAAAAACCAAAAAAAAAATGTTAATATAAAAAAGCCTGAATGAGTAGAAACTATAGTTAATCACACATAAGTTTCTTCTGTATTTCCTTTTTTTGCTTTTGCTGTATAACGCTTTTATCTGTTCAGTCTAGTTTTTTTTTTTTTTTTTTTTTTTTTTTTTTTTTTTTTTTTTTTTTTTTGTGAAAAACGTTTCTGGATATCAAACTTAAATATTCGGGCTTTTACTAGTAAAAATATATTTGCAATATTTTTTACTATGTTTATTAAAAGTTTTACCCATTATTACGTATTTTTTTAATCATAAATGGTAAGGCAGTAAATTATCTAGTAAGAAAGTATAAATCAGTTTATGAAAAATAAATAATTGACAGATTTAATAATCAAAATTCTTTGCTATATTTGTTATACTCATATTTTTTATACCCAAAAGTTTTTTTTTCTCTCTCTTTCTTCCTTTTCTCGTCTCCTGAAAAACGTCTTTTAGTTGGATCGCTTAAAAAAAAAATGTGGGATGTTTTATTCGTTCTCTTCGGTTGTTTTTCAGTAAAATATTAAAAGTAAAACAGAATAAAAATAAAAAAGGATAATATTTTAAAAAAGAAAAAGTAGGTTTTGTTGTTCCTGTGTTCCAATTTTATCAATCCTACTCATAATGACATTTTGCTATTGCTAAGATTCAGCTCATGCTAATTTTTGGAATCAGTTGAACTCAAATAGTCAAACGGGAACGCGTTTTTTCGGAGGATGGCGTTTCAGAATTGGGAAGAGTGCGTTGGCTTCGTAAAATTGGTAAATGGTTTGGAAAATGTAAAAAATTAAAAGAAGAAGGATCGAAAAATATGTAGAATGTGGGCACATAGACAGGGAGTAAGGCTCATGAAGAATAAGGAAGCTGCTAAGTCTTGTTTGGGCTGGGATGGTATTAATAATAGAATGCTAATCGCTCATTTTATAACTAAAAAGTTCAGGGTATCAGTTATAGTAGTATATGCCCCTGTAGAAACGACTGGCGGAGATACTACTGACCCGGATGAATTTTACTTACAGTTACAGGAGCAAATAGAAGGGGTCTTAGGTATAAATATGGTGTTTTATTAGGAGATTTTACGCCCAGATCGGTAGAAATAGGGATAGTTGGTATTCTAGCCAAAGTAAATCTGGAGTAGGAAAAGAAAACAGTAATGGCTACAGGCTTTTGTAATTCTGTAGGTATACCAATCAGGTTATAACCAATGCGGTGTTTGGTCATAAATGGCCCATAAGTTAACACGGTATTCACGTGATGGTAAGACAGTAAACCTTATTGATTATGTTATTGTAAACCAATGACTGGCATGATCAATACAATATACTAGGGTATATAGGAGTGTTGTTATTGATGTTAAAAGTAAAGATCACAATCTAGTAGTGTCTAGTGTTAATTTAAAGCTGAAATTTCCGAAGGGTAGCTACCTCCCGGGAAATTATGATGTTCATAGACTCCAGGATGGAAATTTGAGAAAAACTTTCAAGGAACAGTTGAATACTAAACTGGAGAATTTAAAATTTGACAATGTGGAAGATAGATGGAATAATTTTATGAAAACAATTAGTGAAGTTGCTGATTGTGTCTTACGGAAGAAAGTTAGGACTGCAGCTAGGAATATTAGTGAATAAGCTTTATGTTTAATAGAGAGGAGAAGGGACTTGTACAAGAATTATCTGAGTGATAGATCATATGAAATTAAAAGGGATGTAATGAAAATCGAGAAAACATTAAAATATGAACTAAACAGATGTGAAGTAGAGACCATGGATAAAATTGCCGAGGATCTGGAAGATGCAGCTAGACGGCATAATAGTAAAATATTGTGCTGGGATGTTAATAAATTGAGAGGGAGTTGTCAATCTGAACTTGTCCCAGTTAAAGAAAGGAACGGAGCCACAATTAGTAATAAGGGAAGAGTTAAAGAGAGATAGGCAAAACATTTTGAGAATATGATAAACCGAGATAAAGTTGCAGGAAAAGATATAGAGGAAAATGAAAAAGTTTGTGATACCTTGGACAGTTCTAAAAGGATTAAAGAATAATAAGGCTCCAGGTCCTGACAGTTTGGTAAATGAGTTTCTTAAATATGGTGGCTCTGAAGTTACAAATAAGTTACCGAAGATTATGAATATGATTTTAAAAAAGGGGAGGAACCTAGCGATTTTAGAAAAAAAAACCTTAATTAAACCACTATATAAGAAAAATGATAAGAGTGAGTGTGGTAACTATCGAAGCATTAGTCTGGTCTCTTTAGGCAGCAAATCTTAGTAATACGATACTTTTTAGACTGAGAGATCAAATAATATTAACATTTTGATTACTAAATATCAATATATGTATATTAAACTGACAATGCACATTCATTTGTATTTGTTTTTAGTAAAGTGTAAATTATGTTCTGGCCTTGGGAAGGCAAAGGGGTTTTGAGCCCTACTCATGTTAATTTCTGCTCGTTTTGAGTTTGACTCGGTTACTTATTGTAATTTCTGTTCGTTTTGGGTTTCATTTATTTATCGGTGCCGATTTGTGGTAGTTTCACGCTTGGTAGATTATTTTATTTTATTTTTGCTCATTTTTAATTAATACAGTTCTTTACTTTTCTTTGAAAAACTTATTTTGTGAAAAAGTTTTTTTAATTAATTTCTGTTCGTTTTATATTGACATAGTCTTTCCAGGGAAAAAGAAAATAATACTTTAAATCTTTTCGATTTTTTAAGAATTTATAGTCTGGCCTGCTATTTGTGTGCTGGAGAAAAATTTTCAGCAATTTTTAACAACATAGTTTCATACCTCCTATAGCTGCCCTGAAATGGAAACCCCTGAAATGGATACCATTCGCAAAAAAATCTGTTTACTTTCTTTGATAGCTTGGGTACACTTACGCTATTTTGATTTGGTTAAATTTTAAGAGCAGAAGTAGCCCCAAAAGTTTGAACAAAATACTCTCTGTCGTTCTTGGGATACTGCTGAGATGTCTTATTGGGAATTAGCATTTACATAGGGCATTTTGATTTAATCTTAAGGCAAAATTTAGTTTTCAAACAAAGGCAAATGGGAGGGTGGGCGTGGGAGGGGGATTATTTTCCCTTCAATCACTTTCGACGATTAAAAAGGGCATCAGCCCTTACTATTTTCAATTGAATGAGCCCTTTTCGAAGCTCCTGCGATAACTCCTTCGATACGAAGTCCCCTGGTCTAAACAACAACAACAACAAAAAATTATACATTATACCCACGTCGATCTTTACTATAAAATGTCAAGCCTTTCAGTAACTGTCGACTGTTAAAGAGAGCACAAGGCATTTCAATTTCCAATCGAATGAGCCCTTTTTGAGTTTCTACGACAACGCTTTTTATAAACTCCTTATATGCCCCCAGCGTATAAATTACAACCCTAACCCTAAGGGCTGTGAGGGTAGTTGTCATCCTCTAAGACCTAATTTCCAGAACTTTCAACTACTCTAAACAAAATGGTTATCTCAAAATTTTGATTGGATGTGTCTGGGAAAATGGTGGGCGTGAGAGGGGCGTTAGTCGCTCTCCAATCACTTTCAACTATTAAAAAAGGCACTAACCCTTTCAATTTCCAATCAAATGAGCCCTTTTTGAAGTTTCTACGACAACATTTTCAATTAAAACCTTATATGCCCCCAGGGTATAACTTACAACCCTTGCCCTGAGAGCTGGGGGTGGTTTCATCCTCACAGACCTAACTTCCAGAACTTTCTGCAACGTTGAATAAAATGGCTATCTGAAAATTTTGATCGGATGTGTTTGGGGGGAACGGTGGGCGTGAGAGGGGGGTTAGTTACCCTTACATTAATTTCAATTATTAAAAAGGGCACTAGCCCTCTCAATTTCCAATTGAATTTGCCCCTTTTGAAGTTTTTACGACAACTCTATCCATCAAAAACTTATATGCGCCCAAGGCATAACTTACAACCTTTGCCCTGGGGGCTCTGGGGGGTTTGTCATACTTAAATATATAATTTCCAGAACTTTCAACTACGTTGAACAAAATGGCTATCTCTAAACTGTGATTGAATATGTTTGGGGAATGCTGGGCGTGGAAGGGGTGTTAGTTGCCTTCCAACCACTTTCAACTATTAAAAAGGGCACAAGCCACTCCAATTTCCAATTGAAAGAGTCCTTTTCGAAGTTTCTGCGACAACTTCTTCGATACGAAGTCCCCTGCTCTAAAGGAAAATTATAAATAATACATTGTGCCAACATCGTTCTTATATGCCCTCAGGGCATAACTTAAAACCCTTTCCCAGAGGGTTGTGGGGGAGTGTCCTCCTCAAAAACATAATTTATATCTGGAAATCAACTACGCTGAACAAAATGGCTATGTCAAAATTCTGATTGGATGGGTTTGGGGGACTGATGGGTGTGGGGGGGCTAGTTGCCTCCCAATCACTTTTGACTATTAAAAAGGGCACTAGCCAGTCCAATTTCCAGTCGAATGAGCCTTTTTTGAAGTTTCTACGACAACGCCTTCTATACAAACCTTATATGCCCCAGGGTATAATTTACAACCCTTGCCCTGAAGGCTGTTGGGGAGTGTCCTCCTCAAAAATATAATTTCTATCTGGAAATGCCCTCAGGGCATAACTTAAAACCCTTGCCCCGCGGGTTGTGGGGGAGTATCCTCCTCAAAAACATATTTTCTATCTGGGAATCAACTACGCTGAACAAAATGGCTATCTCAAAATTTTGATTGGATGTGTTTGGGGGAATGATGGACGTTGAAGGGGTGTTAGTTGCCCTTCCAATCACTTTCGACTACTAAAAAGGGCACAAGCCACTCCAATTTCCAATTGAATGAGCCCTTTTTGAAGTTTCTTTGACAACTTCATCGATACGAAGTGCTCTGCTCTAAAGGAAAAAAATAATAAATAATACATTGTGCCAACATTGGGTCTTATATGCCTTCAGAGCATAAATTAAAACCCTTGCCCCGAGGGTTGTGGAGGAGTGTCCTCCTCAAAAACATATTTTCTATCTGGAAATCAACTACATTGAACAAAATGACTATCTCAAAATTTTGATTGGATGTTTTTGGGGCGAATGATGGGCGGGGGGGGG